>CM033648.1:17424607-17529816 GCA_019512145.1 Engystomops pustulosus
GGTAGTGGTCCTCCAGGAAAAATTAAATAAATTGAGTCCTGTATGTGGCAGTCCAAAAGTTTTCAACCAGAGGAGCAGGTAGTGGTCCTCCAGAAAAATTAAATAGATTGAGTGCCTGTATGTGGCACTCCCAAAAATTGCTTAAACAGAGGACGGGTAGGTCCCTCCAGAAAAATTATATACTAGAGTACTAAGCTAGAGCCAGTTGGCCCTGGCAAAAATACCATTTTGCTCCTCTGGTTTGAAAACTTTTTTGGACTGCCACATACAGGCACTATCCAAATTAAATTGTCTCCATAGCAGCCTCCACATGTCGTCTTTTTAGCTGGCTCCACACGTTGTCTCCATTGATACCTCCACACGTCATCGCCATAGCTGCCTCAAAAAGTCGTCCATATAGCTGCCTCCATACATGGTCTCCTTATCAAACGAACTGTGTCAGGCAGAATTTTGGGTTGTTTTCATGGATTCCACATCAAACTTGTTAACTTTGTCGCCACCCTGCTGTGTAATCCACAAAATATACTGGCAAACTTTATCATTTACCAATATTATTTCAGCGCTTCTTGCGCATCTGTTTACATTCCCCTAACCCGCCATATCCCAAACTTATAAGAACGCTACTACACTTGATCTGATACAAAAGGTTCTTAGAAGTGCTGTTTGGGGAGTAGTCTAGAGACAGGGGCTTGGATTGGCGAAAGCTCGCCTGGCAGCGGAGCGCCAGCTCCATCTCAAGATCCAACTAACATAGTTTTAACTGCAGTACCTTTAATCTACTACTAGTTCACTGCCTCCATACATGGTCCCCTTATCAAACGAGCTGTGTCAGGCAGAATTTTGGGTTGTTTTCATGGATTCCACATCAAACTTGTTAACTTTGTCGCCACCCTGCTGTGTAATCCACAAAATATACTGGCAAACTTTTATCATTTACCAATATTATTTCAGCGCTTCTTGCGCATCTGTTTACATTCCCCTCACCCGCCATAACCCAAACTTATAAGAACGCTAATACACTTGATCTTATACAAAAGGTTCTTAGAAGTGCTGTTTGGGGAGTAGCCGAGAGACAGGGGCTTGGATAGGCGAAAGCTCGCCTGGCAGCGGATCCCAAGATCCAACAAACATAGTTTTAACTGCAGCACCTTTAATCTACTACTAGTTCACTGCCTCCATACATGGTCCCCTTATCAAACGAGCTGTGTCAGGCAGAATTTTCAGGTGTTTCACTAGATACATAGTGGAACGCGGCCCATCTGTCGCCGCCATGCTGGAGACCTGAAGTTGCAATCATAGCAGCGCAATATGGATGCCCCATACTGTCGCTCTTAATCATGGAACCATTTCCGTAAAAGCAATTAAAAATAGAACCACTATGCTATTCCATTATTCCTAGGTGAAATATTCAAACGACCCGGCCTGATTTGAAAATTATAATTTTTTCAAAGTAAACGCTTCTGTCCCCCAGGCCCATTTTGGGTGGGGAGGAGCCGAGAGACAGGGCCTTGGACAGGCGAAAGCTCGCCTGGCAGTGGACCGCCAGCTCCATCCCAAGATTAGGCAGCCTCAGAGGCATCCATGCATGCTGCCCCTGCTGTTTCCTGTCCATTTTGCCTCCACGATCCTCCACAGCGTCCACCAATGTCTCATTTCAACTCTCTATACCCCAGACGCTGGAGCACGAGAGGATATGCAGCACATCATCCCCTTATCAAACGAGCTGTGTCAGGCAGAATTTTCAGGTGTTTCACCAGATACATAGTGGAACTCGGCCCATCTGTCGCTGCCATGCTGGAGACCTGAAGTTGCAATCATAGCAGCGCAATATGAATGCCCCATACTGTCGCTCTTAATCATGGGAGTCGTCTCCATGGCTGCCTCCACATGTCGTCCCCTTATCAAAAGAGCTGTGTCAGGCTCATTTTTCGGGTGTTTCACCAGATACGTTATGGAACTTGGTCACTATGTCGCCACCATGCTGTGTTATCGACTAAATATACCGTCAACCTTTTGTTCACATAGGAAATCATTTCACCTCCTTTGGTGAAACCTGAGTCCATTTAGGGTATGTCGCCATGAGACTCTCTAGCCTGCCACTGCTGCCGCTGCCTCTGCATGCTGTCCCCTATAGTGTCAGGGTCAATTATTGCATGTTTTAGATGCTATCTAGCCTCATTCGGTCACTCTGTCATGGCCATGCTGTTGCCCATAATTTTGGCATAATGGTGCGATTGAGCAGCCTCAGAGGCATCCATGCATGCTGCCCCTGCTGTTTCCTGTCCATTTCCGTGGTGTTTCCATCCTTTTCTGAGGTTCCCAGGTGTTTGGCCAAGCTTCCCTGTGCAGAGCCTTGGTCCCCTTGAAAAATGCTCGAGTCTCCCATTGACTTCAATGGGGCTCGTTATTCGAGACGAGCACTCGAGCATCGGGAAAAGTTTGTCTCGAATAACGAGTACCCGAGCATTTTAGTGCTTGCTCATCTCTACATGCTATGTATTGTATACATTTCTATTAAGCTACCAAATGACAATACTCCAGTAGTTGCCATGGCCTCTATGGGGGCATTTTTAATGACTTTCCACCAGTTTTTTTTCCTTGCTGCTCCTGAAGCACCACATTTATAAAGTGTTGGTGGCAAAATTTTGGTCCTGTTCCAACACTCATGCAGCATGCTGCATGCTACATGCACACAAATGCAAGCTTGTATATATATACACCCCCTGACGGTCATGTGTATGGGGCATTAGGCTGGATTCACGCGGATGTATGCCCCTCGGGCCGTAGCCGGGCGGGCATACATCCGGTGCCATGTGCCATGGAGAGAAGGAGTGGTGACCCATAGCAATGCACGGCACTGTATCACGGGGAAAGTTAGGACATGCCCGTATCACTCCGTGCACACATTGCCGGAATATGGGGGGCGTATGTACGGCAGATAGCTTGCAGCCGTACATACGTGCCCCTATGATCGTTTCAATGTGGCCTTAGACCCACAAAAAGCAAGTCTAACAAGTTCTATTTCATCTTCATCAATGTGGAGTCATGCCAAAGCCTTTTCGGTTGTGTGCCAATTTATTATTACCTTGGCCACAATCTAACATTCTTGTCTTACTTACCACACAGTTCGTGATTTCAAAAAATCCGGACTCTGGTGCCCCCTGCACTATACACAGGCAAACTGCATTTAGTGCAGTTTCCCCTGTTTTTAGGAAATGTGCCCCAATTTGTATTTATATTCCAAACAATATTCATTGTTTCATTTTAAATTTTTGTTATCAATTTATCATACAAATTATACATATACATATTATAATGCTATAAAAGCAAGACTTCTTTCTTGAGACGTCAGGGGAATATATAACGATGCTAGACTTGATTGCCCCTCTCGGTGTACTGCATGCTCCATGCTCTTAGACTGGAGTGTGCTCCACCGCTGGTTAGGTTAGACATGAGGTTTACCAGCTCAGAAATTGTTCTTTTATTATTTTGTGCCATTTACTAGGATTACATGATTTTTTTCACAGTTCTCAGAAGACCATTCCCAGCATTCTTGTTCTCCACCCTTGGATCTCTTCAGTGATGGAGCTCCTCAAGCTGTAAGGTTGGGCTTCCTTTATGTACAACCCTGTTATGACTGTTACAATACTGTTCCAGTAGTGTACATGGGGCCTAAGGCAAAGCAACGTATAAAACAATATCATCGTTTTGACAATATCGTCACAGGTAGCTGAAGGGATATTTTCTCACGCCCAATATGGGTGAATAAATACAAAGTTGCAATATAAAGTGAGGATGAATGTGATGTGCAGGGAGCACAGAATCGCCACAATATCCATGATGAACAGTAATCCATCACTGACCTCCGAGTCATGGATACAGCGATTGACAGAGAAGAGCAAACACGATGTAATAGTCAGTTGTTATTGAAAAACCTGAAAGAGAAAAGAAAGATTGGAAATGATTTCTGCGGAGCTGCTTAAAAAGGGTGTATTTTATTCTGAAGAACTTGTCCTGCATGACAAAGACAACCCATTTATGTGACTGGGCATGACATGATAATGTGATAACTATGGTGCAGTATAAAACTGTCTAACCTAACCACATACTGGGGCAGATTTACTTACCCGGTCCATTCGCGATCCAGCGGTGCGTTTTCTGCACTGGATTCGGGTCCGGCTGGGATTTATTAAGGCAGTTCCTCCGACGTCCACCAGGTGGCACTGCTGCGCTGAAGTTCCCTGGAACCCCCTGGAATACACCGAGCCGGGTTGAGTGAAGGTAAGTGCAAGCTCCGTGACACAAAAATGCGGCGGTTTTTCCGAATCCGTCGGGTTTTGGTTCGGCCACGCCCCCCGATTTCCGTTGCGTGCATCCCGGAGCCGATGCGCCACAATCCGATCGCATGCGCCAAAATCCCGGGCAATTCAGGGGAAATCGGCGCAAATCGGAAATATTCGGGTAACACGCGAATCGGGCCTTTAGTAAATGACCCCCATTGTCTTAGGCTATATTCACACTAATGTGTGACAACACCAATAGAAAAAGGAGATGAGCATAAATTGTAATAAAAATGCAAAAATTTATTGAAGTCATTTTTTTAAAAAATAGAACATAACAAAAGGGTAGTGTAGTTTTAGGTGCTGGGCAGCGAGCACACAATGGCTGACAAGGAAGTAGACAGATTTAAAGTGCTTAGTGCATAGCCAAAAGGTGCTAATTACATCACATAAGCAGGTAATGTAGAAAAATATCACAATGCATAAACAAATAATGACCTGTACCTGACCTGGTGGGTTTGGAGTATGAGGGCGCTGAGGAGAGGATGCTGCCCAGCACCTCCCCGACACGTGTTTCGTCCGGCAGGACTTTGTCAATAATGTGTGCCCGCCGTATCGTAGCATGGCGGGCACACGTCGGCACTGGGGAGAGGAGGAGGGCATGGGCGCTGCTCATCCCCGCCCATCTCCAAAGAGAAACATGGGGCACGGTGTCCTATTTTTCTCCCAGCTACGGAACGGTACCGCTCCCATACATTGCTGTGCGCCCATTACCGTCTATGGGGGACATATATACGACGTATATACGTCGACCGTATGTACGCCCCCCATACGGCAGTGTGAATGCAGCCTTACTCTGAGTATTCTGCACCCAGTGCTGTTATATGAAAGATATAATATGATACCAAAAGCATGTTTCTATGTGTTATGGAGCCTAAGATATGGGAATCTGAAGTGACACTCCTCTTCCAGCCTCAAAAAGTGACTCTTCTCACATGACTTTAGTATGTAAAAGAGAGAAGTCTAGAAAAGATGCTTTTTACTCAGTTTGAAGAATTAAACAAGTATAACCATACATCACTACATGTATCTCCATAGCACCTCAGGGTCTTCCTTGTAGTTGACTACTTACTGTGTGATACAGGAGTAGCGGTTGTTGTGGTTGTAGTGCTGGTTGTCGCTAGTACCGGCATGGTAGTGCTTGCTCTTCTGCCCTCTAGTGCCTGCCCAAGGCTGTGCAGTTGGATGCTGTCCAGCAGTGAACGTTGGGATTCTGTAACCATTGCCCCATTTTCAGGTCCAAGATTTGTGATCTGCTCAGGTGACAGCAACTAAGAAGGCAAATTATTAGCATTTATTTATATTACCAAACCTAATTATATACACGGTAACTACAGACCTAAACTACAGTGAGGGGTTTCGGAGAGATTCTGTCCTGGAGTATCTTCCTGTACATGACGTTATAACCCAGCATCAGCATACATTTTTTTTCGTTGATAACGGACTAAAAAATTCATAACATTGGGGCTCATTTACTAAGGGTCCGCGGAGCGCATTTTCGCCAGGTTTCCTGACGATTTTGGTTTTGCCCCGGGATTGTGTCGCACGCGATCGGATTTTGGTGCATCGGCACTAGCTTGCACGCGACAGAAATCGGGGGGCAGGCCGTCGGACAACGCGCAAGATTTAACATTTAGAATTGTGTCACAAGACACGCACTTACAAGCACAGGGAAGAAGAAGTTGAACTCCGGTGGACCTCGGCGCGGAAACGACGGCACACGATCTTCATGAATTGCGCTGGACTTCATCCTCGCCGGACCGTCCGAATCGGGGATTGTGACTGGACCAGGTAAGTAAATTTGCCCCATTATCTCTTCTTTAGCCAAATGTCCATTGCAGCAGGAAGCATGTTCAAGGTGTCCGCTAAGCCCAAATGTATCCTTAAGATACAGACAGTGAAATATTTTATTGCTGCAGAGAACACATTTCCACTGCCCAGTATATGAAACCATGACTACACCTTATCCCGCTCTTCATCACAGGCAAATCTATCCAACCATAAGGTCCAGTTTTCTCAGCCTCCATTTAGCAACTCCATAGTAATACCCATGCCACTTCTACTCTACACCAATATATGTTGCGACTCTATGTCCAGGGATGGAGCCCGCACTGGGCATACCTGGGCAAGTGCCATGGGCCCAGAGCTGTGGGGGGCCCATATAAGGCTGTACATAAGGAATCCATGGGGAAGAGGGGGGCTGTATCTAATGAATCCATAAGGTGAGAAGAATGAATAAATAACCATGAGGGGGCTGTTTGGGATGATAAACTAGGGAATATTTTAGGGAACAGGAGACTGTTTAGTTTCTGAATTTTTAATGCGGCCATGTGGGTTCACTATAAGAGTTCACATTAGCGTAGACTTTGTACGCTTATTGCTGGTGACAGGTTCCCTTTGAGGTCCTGTTGTGGCCGGCTTTGCTCCTTTCCAGCTCCCACCTTGCGTTGTGAGCTCTTTCTCTTAGGCATTTCAGTTTCACTTGCTAGCCCTGGCATAGAGGACTAGGTTAGTTTTAGCAGGCCAGATATTCCACAAACTCTCTGCTGACAAAGGTGGCATTACATGATAGTGTTTACCTTTACAATCAATGTTTGTCATAGGTCTTAAATTTCTCTGTGTGAATCTTAAAAACTCAATAATTAGGAACACATTGGGGCACATTTACTTACCCGGTCCAGTCGCGATCCCGCGGCGTGTTGTCCGCCGAGGATTCAGGTCTGCCGGAATTCACTAACATCGTGCGCCCGAGTTCCTGCAGGTGTCGCTGCTGCGCCGAGGTCCGCCGGAGTTCACCTTCTTCTTCCCGGTGCTTGATCTTGCGACACAAATCGTTTTTTAAATTCCACGGTTTTTCCAAATCCGTTCCGATCGCGTGCGCCAAAAACCCAGGGCAATTTGGCGCAAAATGGAAATATTCAGGAATCCTGATGAAAGTGCGGCGTTCAAACCCTTAGTAAATTAGCCCCATTGTGTATATACATCATATAAAATGAAAAAAAATCCTGTTTTACCTTAAATATCTCCTTGGGTATAAGTTTAATGGCAGAAGGATGAATATATGACATGAGTCTTGGATTAAGTGTCTTGAAATCTTCTTTACTGAAACCAGCTTAAAGGAGAAGTATATTGGTCAGTTCTTACAGTAAACCTATAAATTACTCGAAGATCAACATAACCTACAAGATTGTAATCCACCTTTGGTTACCTGTTATGTAGCCAATGTCATTCAGAACAAAATGGCTCCACTTTTCTGTTTTTCCATAAATGAGCTCTGTCTTATTCTTAAAGGCTTGCAGGATTTTTGGACTACAAGGGAAAGATCCGATCCTAAAAATAACAGAGCTAAAGACAAAGGAAAAAAAGAATCACTTAACTGTATACAGCATGGTGTTACATGTTAAAGGGGTGGTCCAGGATTGAATATTTTTTATTGGCCCAGATCTATCTGGTTGTCGTGATGTCAGCCAACAGAGGTCGACTGTGCTGGGAGGCGCCATGCTGGATCGGAGGTACATTTTGGAATAAGGTACTTAGGGAATGGAGCTAACATAAACAAAAACATATAGAGGAATAAACTTCCAAGTTTTTTGGATGTACATGAAAACTTACCGAAATTCCATTGTGTGGATCTGATCTATCTGCTCGAGGTCAGCAGCACATAAACAGTTCCCCAGTCCGGATAGTTCAAAGCTCTTTAAGTCTTTCATTGATTTTCCAGAATCATTTAGAAAACCGTGAAGTATCGACTTTAACTGCAAAATATAGAGAGAGATCTCACATTAATGCATATGGTCAAGAGACATCTCAATACAACAGAATAACCCACAGAACCTGTGGACTGGACCTCTGAGATGGACAATAGGAAGAGGCAATGGATACTAGTTATTACATCCAATAGAAGATTTTCAGACTCCTTAGGGCACCAGATTGGAGCAAACTCATTTAAACCAACTTATTTTGGCAGGAATCAACATATATCGGTAATGTTGAATTTCAACACCTGATAAGCTGCTGCCAAAGAACACATTTACAGCCAATCTGAGAAAAGGGAGAATACAGGTTGACCAAGCAAGCATCTTGTTTGGGGACCTTTGCAATCTTATTAGTAGACCAGGACATATTTAGTTATATTTTGAAACAGGGTTTTATGATTTTCCATTGTTTCCAATTACTTTAAGTAATCAACATATCTGTGCAAAGGCCAAATCATGGCTCCAGGGTTAAATTGATATTCCACTATCTCCCATTGCTTTTATCCAACAGAAACTTTAGTTCCAATAGATATAAATCTGCCCTAGTCATCCGATGGAAATGCATGTGTATGGCTCACTACAATCAGGCTCGGACTGGCCCACCGGTGGACTGGAGGATCCTCTAGTGGGCGTCAACATCAGGCTTCACCAATAATACACAAGCATCCGATGCCGGCTATATTGTGTACTATTACTAGAACTGCCAGGGGCCTCCTGTGTTAATTAGTCTCTCCAGTGTCAGATGGGTGGTCCTGTCCTGACCCCTCCCATATGACAATATAGAGCCGAAAATGATGAAATTGAGTGTTCAGGAAATGTGGGGACAAGAGAAAAAAATTCTAACCGTGCCACAGAATTAGTGGAACTTTGGAGATTACAGGTTGCAAATAGTTGTGGTTGGTGGAGATGATGATAAATTCCTTTTCATGACAACACAAATTTTTGTGCAGAACTACAGTATGTCAATTACATATGTACTGTATAGATCTGCAAACCATACAACATCACTGACCTGAAGATCAGTCCATTCCATCTGCTGGGTGAGTGCAGACACCATATCTATAGACTCTAGGTAGAGATCATTTATCTCTCTGACGCTCAGTGTGGTGGCTATACGTCCTAATGCTGTGATGTGATGACTTCTCCATTCAGGCAATGGCCCCCAAACCTTTGAGTTTATATTTAGAGATTTAAAAATAAAAAAAAATGAAATCACATAAAGTTACATGGCTCGTCATTCCATGGATCATTTCGCTATTAGATACATCATTACTATACCGTTTTTGCCTTTTCCTTTAAAACGAACAGCTGAGATTGGTTGAATTTTCTTATACTCCCGAGTATGTGGACACATTTGGCAAAGGTGTCTATGGTCATGCACTGCAGCTCTTCGTATGTCCAGAACGCATTGGCTTCACCCAGTATCAGCACTGTAGCAGCAGATGGCGCTCTATTGCCTATACAATCTATACATAAACAAATATGATATGATGTATATTAAATCACCAACAGATAATAATAATCTTTATTTATATAGCACCATCATATTCCGTAGCGCATTACAAATCAATTTTATACTTTCCAAGGACACATCTGGCTAAATGATGTTAGATTTGGCTATGAGTCCTAATTAGTATTTGGATATAGCGCTATATTTTATTATTATGTCCTAAAAGGACAATACCTTTAACCATAAGGGTTCGGTTGCATCTGTGTTTTTAGAGAATAACGGAACTATAACTCATTTATGTTGACCCCAAAGGATTTTTCCATAACACCATTATTCATATCAATACTTTTGCATAATTTTTTTTCTAGTAAAAGACAGAAGCAACATAGAAGGTAGGATTCCATTTTTTTCACCTGAAAGGGGTTGCAATAAGTTTGCTTGTTCTCTACTATCCACAGGATCGCAAGCTGATCGGTTATGAGCGGCAGTTCGACCATGTGTCCTACCACTCCATTCATTGGTATGGGAATGTCAGAGGTGGCCAGGGGCGGCTTAAGACTGCTATGGGTCCTGGGCTGTATGAATATTAAAGCCCCTACAAATCTGGAATCACTTCCTACATATGGTGCTAGAATTAAGCTCCTTGAGGAATGGAGGATGCATCCCTTCTCCCTGCTTTCAATCTGTGGTTTCAGGACCTTTGGAGGATCTTCAAAAGTCCTAAAATGGCTTTTGTGTACATGTGTATTGAGAGCAGGAATAGACGTATGATAATTTCATGGGCGAAGGCCCTTCTCAGTATAAAATTTGGTGGGTGGTTTGGTCGACCATAGGCCTGCTAGAAGGCTTGGGCCCCGGGTTACTGTCCAAATCGCCTATATTATAAAGCCCTACTGGAGAGGGCAAAGAGCTGAGCTCAGAAAATTGAATGGAGCTGCTGGACACATGCTTGATCTGCAGGGAAAACTCTTACTTTCTTACACTAGTCAATAGCCTCTCACTCAGACAAACCAGTTCCCTGCGCTGTACTGAAGAGACCCAACAAGGGCGAAACAGCGCTGTCTACAGCTGGGAATCTCTTTCTTCTGGAATAGATATACTGTTTTATCTTCCATCTTACTGTTATAACATCTTTTTTTTTTAAACAAATAATAAATCATTAAAAAAAACAAAAAAAATTAAAAATAAAATTCATAACTGAAATACATGTGAGATACGATCGATTTTCTGGTTCAATATCTTTATTTTATTTATTATCCTAATATAATTGGAACTTTAGCTGTAGTTGCATGTGAACATAGAACCAAATTGCAAAACATTGAAAGAAAAAAGATAAAATTGCACTGTGCATGATGTGTAGATAAAGCTGAATTTTATTTAGCAGCTAAATCCCAGAAGCGACGTCATTAGGAATTCTTATCTCTTAGATTTTAATAATTCAGGCTATTTGATAGCTGAATAGGCATTTGTTTTTGAAGGCTGTCAAACAATGAGGCTTTTGAATACCTGAGAGAAGAGGAGAAATGGCATCCATATGACGTCTGCAAAATGTGACTAGCTGGCAGGATAATAAGCGTTACCTGCTGCCTGGTCAGGCTCAGATATGTTGGCATCATGTAAGTGAATGGCATGGAATAATCCTGATAGCATCTCATCGCTCTGAGCAATGCCCACTGCTCCGGATACAATCTCTGATACCAGCTTCTGAAACTGAACACAAGAGAAGACGATACAAACACACACAAAAAGTCATCTACACCACTGCTCTCTAAAGAAAACATTTATTCTAGTGACCGAGACTTGACATTTAGAAACTTCTAACATGTTTAATTTTGGAACATTTTAACACCTCCTGAGTATGCGCCGAGAAAATGCGGGAGAATGTCGCTAACAAATTGCCGTACAATTATCATACTGAAAAGATAGCTCCTCTGTAAATACTGTCATTTACTCATTGCATAATTGGCAGCTTTATTAGTGTTTCACCTGTTGCTTATTGAAATGAAAGGTTCATGAGATCCGTCACAAGAATTTTAAGTATACATTTTTCTGACAACTATTCTATCGTCATAAAGAAGAACGAAAGTTTGTTACTTGTCCAGTGACCTGGTAACTCATAGATGTCCCTTTAAAGTAATTGTACAGGGTACGGAATAACAAGCTGGTCCAACTGCTGGGACCCCAACCTATGAGAGGAACTGGACTCCCAGCAATCTGCAGTATGGGGGTTCCCTTCTCACTTATGGAGTGGCGGGTCCTGCATGTGTCCTGTCACTCCATTCAAAGGTATTGGAGCATCGGAAATTGCAAAAGTTGAGCTCTGCAATTTCTGACACTCCCATAATATTGATTGGAGCCGTAGGAATATTACGTGATCCACCTATTAAAGAGAACAAGACCCCTGCTCTCTTAATTGCTAGAGGGGCCCTTTCTCATGATCGGTAGAGTTACCAGCAACTCGACCCTCACCAATCAGCTTGATATCCCCTATTCTGTAAACTGGGTAAAATTCCTTTAAATAGGACTTTTTGACACCTCCAATAAGTCTAAGTGTTTGCATGCTATAAAAATACAGCTTTTTTGATTATGAAGAAGCCCCTTCGTTCCGGAACAATCAGAGCAATAATTTTCCGCACCCAATGGGGGTCATTTACTAAGGGCCCTATTTGCGTTTTCCCGACGTGTTACCCGAATATTTCCGATTTGCGGCGATTTTCCCTGTATTGCCCCGGGATTTTGGCGCACGCGATCGGATTGTGGCGCATCGGCGCTGGCATGCACGCGACGGAAATCGGGGGGGCGTGGCCGAGCGAAAACCCGACGGATTCGGAAAAACCGCTGCATTTAAAACAATAAAAGTGTCGCTTGGGACGCGCTTACCTTCACTTGGTCTGGCCTGGTGAATTCCAGTGCGGAACGATGCTTTTCAGCGCAGCAGCGCCACCTGGTGGACGGCGGAGGAACTACCTTGATGAATCCCGGCCGGACCCGAATCCAGCGCAGAGAACGCTCCGCTGGATCGCGAACGCACCGGGTAAGTAAATCTGCCCCAATGTGTTAATGGGGTTCTTTCTATTAGGCTATCAAGCAAATTCATGCTATCTGCTTTCATTCAGGATCTGCCCCCCTTCCCATTTGACCGTAACGAGCCTAACATTCTGGGTTCCAAAACCTGATTGTTTCAAAAACCCCAACTGTGCTAGAATTAGTGACATAGCATTTATAGAAGAATGTGAACAGATTATTGGGGCAGATTTACTTACCCGGTCCATTCGCGATTCAGCGGCGCGTTCTCTGTAGTGGATTCGGGTCCGGCCGGGATTCATTAAGGCAGTTCCTCCGACGTCCACCAGGTGTCGCTGCTGCGCTGAAGAGCATAGGAATGCACTCAAGTACACCGGCCTATTCCTAGTGAAGGTAAGTGCAAGCTCCGCGACAATTATTTTTTTAAATGCGGTGGGTTTTCGTTCGGCCGCGCCCCCCGATTTCCGTCGTGTGCATGCCAGCGCCGATGCGCCACAATCCGATCGCGTGCACCAAAATCCCGGGGCAATACAGGGAAAATCGGCGCAAATCGAAAATATTCGGTTAATGGGGTTCTTTCTATTAGGCTATCAAGCAAATTCATGCTATCGGCTTTCATTCAGGATCTGCCCCCCTTCCCATTTGACCGTAACGAGCCTAACATTCTGGGTTCCAAAACCTAAGGCACTGATTGTTTCAAAAACCCCAACTGTGCTAGATTAGTGACATAGCATTTATAGAAGAATGTGAACAGATTATTGGGGCAGATTTACTTACGCGGTCCGTTCGCGATCCAGCGGCGCGTTCTCTGTGGTGGATTCGGGTCCGGCCGGGATTCATTAAGGCAGTTCCTCCGACGTCCACCAGGTGTCGCTGCTGCGCTGAAGAGCATCGGAATGCATTCAAGTACACCGGCCTATTCCTAGTGAAGGTAAGTGCAAGCTCCGCGTCAATTATTTTTTTAAATGCGGCGGGTTTTCGTTCGGCCACGCCCCCCGATTTCCGTCGTGTGCATGCCAGCGCCGATGAGCCACAATCCGATCGCGTGCACCAAAATCCCGGGGCAATACAGGGAAAATCGGCGCAAATTGAAAATATTCGAGTAAAACGCGAATCGGGCCCTTAGTAAATGACCCCCATTGAGTTACTTAAGGTGGAGAAAGTCACATATGGACTCCCTTCACCTAAAAAACTGATACCACCGAATGTTTGGAGAGAAAATTCAGACTGCAACCGAAACAAAAATTGGACGGTTTCTTAGAGAGGGGTCTTTGATTGTGGCACAAGGGCCTATGAAATTGAACTAACTACAATTTCATAAAGGTAAAATAAAACTGGGTACACCAGGTTTTTCTTTGTCTAATTTTGCATAGAAGAATACACCCAAAAAAGTGTAGGGAACTTATAAGCAAAGGAAAAGTGTCGGGATTCCAAAGCTGGATCCAAATTAAGCGACCAAAAAAAAGAGCTTAAAGGACATCTTAAAGGACATTTATCACCAGGATCAAGGACTGCAAACCAAGCACACTGACATACTGCTGTGTGTCCCCTGACAGGATCTGCTATTCTTTAAGCTTCCAATGCCCTTGTTTTTAAGAAAAAAAGGCATTACAATTATGCAAATGAGCCTGAGTGGCTCGTTGAGGTTTATTGCATAATTTTAAAAGCCTTTTTTGTAAAAACCAGGGCATAAGAAGCGAAAGTGGATACTGCCATAGGGGGCACACACCAGTATGTCAGTGGGCTTGGTTTACAATCCTTCATCCTAGTGGTAGATGCAATAGAATTACAAAATAGAAGCAAGAAGAAGAAAAAAATTGCCAAAAAACTAGCAGAAAGCCAATAATAAATGTCCCCCAAAGAGCCTATCACTTTAAAAATCACAGTGTATGTTGGATAAAGGAAGCTTATTGTATGTATGGATTGAAACAGCTGTGTTTATTAGGTCAGTAATTCAAGGAGAACTCCAACAGTGATACCTTCTCCGTCATAGTCATAATCTCCTCTTTTGACAGAAGATTCCAGTAAGGTGCCAAATCTTGCACTGTTTCAGACGTCCAGTTTGATGGGTTCCTACACAGAAATCAGATACAGTCAGAAGGCAATGCTTATGTTCTTTGGACACAACACTGGCATATCGATAGGATGTAGTTTACCCAAAATGTTCCATAATTCTGTATTTAATTGCTTTATTCTGTTCTTGGCTGAGGTCTGAGCACTCCTTTAACTGATTTAGCGCTGCCTCAATTACATCGGAGGATATCCCGGTCTCTATGATGCTCGGAGACAAGTGACAGATGAGATTCCCAAGTATATCTAGTTGATACACATCAGCAAGAGAATTGTTCTGAAAGGCAGAGTGATCCATTATGTATACTTGCTTGTACAGATATGTCTGACAAGGCATTATAGGCCAGATTATAGATTACTCATTCTGTATACATGACTTATCTACATAGGTGGCCTTTATGGTGCGGATGAAAAGACGCCACTTCTCCACAAGACAACGTCTATCTAAAAAATGATCTTTAATTATGCATTGGGCTGCTTAAGCTCCCCATGGAGATGCGGTGCAGAGACTCTTACCAGGCACTGATTGACTTTGTTAATTACGAAATCTTTCTTGCTTGCATGTAACAGCAAATGGTTAAGATCCGTCTTCCTTAGGCCAATTAACATCTGTTTGCAGAGTGGGTGAGAAGCAAAATATTCTGTTCTAAAAGGGAAAAGGTGATTATCAAATTACAATGTAGATGACTGCAGTGTGATAGAGCAAAGCAGCTTTGTGCTGTTATGTTTTAGGCTGTTGCTAAATTTATATAAATTTGCATTATTTGTGAACCTAACCAGCATAGCACACTAAGGCACATTTACTAAGGGGCCGTCGGACGCATTTTCGTTGGGTTTCCAGACTTTTTCTGTTTTGCGCTGCATTTAACTGGGTTTTTTGGTGCACACGATCGGATTTTGCCGCAATTTTGCCGGCGACTTTCATGCGACACAAATCGGGGGCATGCCCGTCGGACAACCCGACTGATTCGGACTGAATGCGGGATTTAACATTCAAAATGTTGTCGCAAACCAAGCACTTACATACACCGGGAAGAAGATGGAGAACTCCGGCGGACCTGAGCGGGGAAGCGACACATGCAGGGAATTGGACGCACGATCTTATTGAATCGCGACAGCTCCGAATCCTCGTCGGACAACACACCTCGGGGATTGCGACGGGACAGGAAGGTAAATTTGCCCCATTATCTCCATATGCTTAAAGGTAAAACATGTATCCTAACACATTGGTTACCCATAATTATCTGGATTGTACAGGTATTTAAAGGCAATAATTAAATCATAATGGGGCTTATTTAGTAAGGGTCGCGGGTCACACTTTTGTCTGACTGTTCACGGTTGTCGGGATTTGCGCAGCTTTGACAGGTATTTAACAGGGGTTTGCGCTTGGATTTTGTCGCACGCGATCGGATTGTGGCACAGCTCCACCGGCTTTCATAGGACGTGCCATAGGACAATTCAACTGATTCGGACTGAGCGCAGGATTTAAGATTTAAATTGTGTCTTAAGACAATGCACTTACATGCGCCATGAAGAAGAAGGTGAACTCCGTCGGACCTGAGTGGGGAAGCGACACATGCAGAATATCGGGTGCATGATCTTAGTGAATCGCGGCACAGTGCATTATCGGCCAACAATGTCCTTTCGTGAACTCCGCGAGACTGGGTAAATGTGCCCCATCATGCCTAATGCATGTTTAATTCTATCTCTTCTATAAAATCGCTAAATACTTTACATTTAAAAATGCATACACTGAGTCTCCCCCTAGAGGTGGCAGAAAGAATTATATTATTTGGTCTTTCACCAAACACCCAGAAGCGGGAACATCCACGATATATGTCTATAAATATGTCTATATGAAAATAATGTTATAATGCACACATAAGGAAGGTAGGGAAATGCTATAAAGACAGTTATGATTCCCTGCTCAGCCAGTAGCAACCACGTATTTGCAAATTTAGGAGCGCAGTGTGTATTATGTCTACTATCACCTGAAAACCCCCTTTCAAGTGGTTCTTCTCATCAATGACATTGGTGGTATTTCACTAGGACTGTACCATTGTGACCTTAGAGTGGACTGTAGGTGCGGCCATTTCATAAATTTTTGGCTTCACTTAGTTTTTATTTATTAGTTGTTTTTTTTTGCTGTTCATTCACAGTATAGATGTAAACCCTGTATAGTCATATGTAAAAATAACACATACTGGCCCACATTTATCAAAACTTGTGCAGTCTGTACTATGTGCAGTTTGCCTGTGAAGTGTGCAGGGGGCGCCAAATGAATCAAAACTTATGCCCGCTCTTATTAATCTGGCGCATCCTGCGCTGCCCTGAAAGTGTGCAGACAGAATTGTAGCGCACGGTCAGACTAATCACTAACACATCCCTTTAGATGCACATTTTTTCTGTCTTGTTGGATACAGAGCAGCCGCGACACAAAACCGGCGTAGACCCTTTATAAATACATGTGGGCCACTGTATCAAATGATAAAGTTACTGCAAATTCTAGAAAAATGGAAGTCTTGTAGTAACACCCATCCTTAAAATCGTATTCCCTTCTCCTCTTATATATCCTATAACGAGAACAGAACAAGTGTATTCCTATCCTCCACTTGTGGCACCGCTGCCGGGTACTGAATGACCCAGGTGATATAATAGAATTCATTTCTCATCGCTGCAGTAAAGATCAAAGCCGGATGTTTCTTGCCTTGGGAAGAACTAAGCGATGCGTCCTCTTTACTCATTTACATAAGCTGCGGCATACCATCACAGGTTTTTCTCCCCAATCCTTTGAAGTTATAAACTTACGGAAGCACAGCCAGCAGGAATGGTGGGATAGTTGCTTGGGAAACCCTCCAATATTTCCATGCCAGACAATGGATCTGAAAGTTCAGACAAAATATGGATTCTATAATATGACTACATACATACAACATCCGCCTGGTACTATTTATTACATGGGTTGTCACTCACATGACCACTGCCAAATACCAACAGGGGTGGATATAGACTGCTAGGACTATGGGTTGTATACAAATTGTAGACCCACCACAAGTCTTGATACAAGATGATGCAGTTGACCCCAAGTTACCTGATGCGGAGAAAGTAATGGCAGGTTCTTCTCTATGACTTTGTAATGATTCAAGAAGCTGGGTTTGCTCATGTTGTCTATATATTCACATGTCAGTCCTTTCACCAGCTGCCCTGTACTAGAAAACATGAGGGATAAAATAAGCTTTACTATGAAAAATTAAAGGTGGTAAATATTTTGCCGTGGGGGGATAAAATGTTTGCATGACCCAGTTTTAACCAAACCTTGGCCCATCCAATTTCTCCTGAGAACAGACAAATCTGTTTTGGTGTCTTCTTTTTTACAACTTGTACATTTTACCATTATACTTGGTTTAGTTGATAAATAGAAAATAATATAAAATAAAATTAGATATTTATCATCTTGGTTTTCTACTCTTATTGGCCAATCGGGAGGTCCCTTGGAGATATAATGGTTAAGTCCAATCTAGTTCATAGTTGAAAGATGAATTATCCCTTGAAAATGTTGAGCACTTTACCTCAGAAGATTCACCAGTGGTACATGGGGTGACAGTAAGTCAAACAAAAGAAGGGCCTACAACAGAAAATACATAAGTGAAATCATACATATGTGGCTTCAAAGGACTCCTGGAAGAGAGGATGGAAGTCCTGAATAAACAGCACACAGTTTATACAGTCTTCAAAACATACATTGGTACAGGAAAGCTGTCAATCACTGTGTGTAGGATAGGTAATGTAGTACAGTGAGCTGTATAAGGCTGAGCTATCTGCTGTGAGATGGGAGGGTGTGTGGCTGAGGGCGGGATGTAGCAGGAGTGAACTGTATTAGACCAAACTGTCTGCTGTTTGATGGGAGGGTGTGTGGCTGGGCTGAGATGCAGTGGGAGTGAGCTGTATACGGCTGAGCTGTCTGCTGTGAGATAGGGGGTGTGGCTGGTGTGAGATCCAGCTAGAGTGAGCTGTATAAGCCTGAGCTGTCTGCTGTGAGGAGGTAGGTGTGTGGCTGAGGGAGGGATGTAGCAGGAGTGAGCTGTATAATAGTGGTGTGTCATTCACGAACGAGTCGGCACAAAGAGCCGGCTCTTGTTCGCGAATGGCGGGAGCCGGCTTCCCTCAGTGAGCCGATGGCTCACTTAACCCCGCCCCTAACCGGCTCGTCATGCCCCCTTTAACCCGATGAAATCAGGTTAAAAGTGGAGTGGTGTGGGGTTACTCACTGGCCTGAGGCTCCCTATTATATATTTAATAGGCAGCCATTCAGGAGCCAGAAGAGCCGGCTCTTCTTAGTTCTTCTTCTAAGAAGAACCGGAATTCCCATCACTACTGTATAAGACTGAGTTATTTGCTGTGAGATCGAGGGTGTGGTTGAGGGAGGAAAGCAGCAGGAGTGAGCTGTATAAAACTGAACTGTCTGCTGTTAGATGGGAGGGTGTGTGGCTGAGGGAGGGATGCAGTTGGAGTGAGCTGTATAAGACTGAACTGTCTGCTGTGAGATGGGAGGGTGTGGCTGAGGGAGAGATGCAGCAGGAGGGAGCTGTATAAGACTGAACTGTCTGCTGTTAGATGGGAGGGTGTGTGGCTGAGGGAGGGATGCAGCAGGAGTGAGCTGTATAAGACAGAGCTGTCTGCTGTGAGATGGCAGGTTGTGTGGCTGAGGGAGGGATGTAGCAGGAGTGAGCTGTGTTAGGCTGAGCTGTCTGCTGTGAGAAGGGAGGGTGTGTGGCTGAGGGAGGGATGCAGCAGGAGTGAGCTGTATTAGGCTGAGCTGTCTGCTGTGAGATGTGGGTTGTGTGGCTGAGGGAGGGATGCAGAGGAGTGAGCTTGGTATTTAGGCTGAGCTGTCTGCTGTGAGATGGTGGGTGTTGTGGCTGAGGGAGAGCAGAGTTGAGCTGGTGAGCGTGGTATTAGGTCTGAGCTGTATGCTGTGAGAACGGTGAGAAGTGAGTGGCTTGGGGTTGAGATGGCAGCAGGAGTGAACTGTATTAGTCTGAGTTATCTGCTGTGAGATAGGGGGTGTGGCTGAGGGAGGGAGGCAGAAGGGTGAGCTGCCTGCTGTGAGATAGGGAGTTGTATGTGGGTGAGTGATGGATGCACAGGAAAGAGCTGTATTAGCTGACTTGTCCTGCTGTTAGATGTGGGGGTTGGGTGGTGTGAGGGAGGGATGAGGCAGAGGATGTAGCTGTATTAAGCTGAGCTGTCGCTGTGAGAAGGGAGGTGTGTGGCTGAACCCCTCCATTCCTGGAACCTTATCTGCTGTGAGATAGGGGGTGTGGCTAAGGGAGGGAGGCAGCAGGAATAAGCTGTCTGCTGTGAGATAGGAGTGTATGTGGGTGAGGGAGGGATGCAGCAGGAGTGAGCTGTATTAGGCTGAGCTGTCTGCTGTGAGAAGGGAGAGTGAGTGGCTGGGGTGAGATGCAGCAGGAGTGAACTGTATTAGTCTGAGTTATCTGCTGTGAGATAGGGGGTGTGGCTGAGGGAGGGAGGCAGCAGGAGTGAGCTGTCTGCTGTGAGATAGGAGTGTAATGGTGGTGAGGGAGGGAGCAGCAGAATGAGCTGTATTAAGCTGAGCTGTCTGCTGTGAGATGGGGGTGGTGTGGGTGAGGGGGGATGAGGCAGGAGTGAGCTGTATTAAGCTAGCTGTCTGCTGTGAGAAGGGAGGTGTGTGGCTGAACCCCCTCATTCCTGGAACCTTAGTTGAGGCAGGTGCATGCATAAGAGAGGGTGTTGACTGTATGCTTTACACAGGTAGATTTTTAAGAGGAGAGCTCTGCTGTGTGTAGCCTCCTTGCAGACTATGGGGGTCATTTACTAGGGCCCGATTCACGTTTTCCCCACGGTTACCCGAATATTTCCGATTTGCGACGATTGTACCTGAATTGCCCCGGGTTTTTTTGGCGCCACGCGATCGAATTTGGCGCGTCGGCGCCGGTATGCACCGACGAAATCGGGGGCGTGTGACCGAACGAAAACCCGACGTATTCGGAAAAACCGACGCATTTAAAAAAAAATTTGTGTCGCGAAAATTTCACTCACCTTCATCTTGGATAGGCCGTGTATTTCGAGGCATTCCAGCGGACTTCAGCGCAGCAGCGCCACCTGTGACGTCGGAGAACTGCTTTGATGAATCCCGGCCGACCCGAATGCAGTGCAAGAGAGGCCCGCTGGATCGCGATGGGCCGGTAAGTAAATGTGCCCTATATGTACTATTGGTAAAATAATTTAGTTTATGGATATAATGGCACAAAGAAAAGTTGGCAAGTATATAAAATCTTCAAAGAGTACCATGCTTTCAATAAACAAATACTGTAATGCTACTTTTTTGTGGTATTGGTACTTCAAGCAATATTTTTGAATGACCCTATCACTAGAATACTAGGCCACATTAATATACCTATAAGTCCCCATTAGACATTGACCGGCAGATAATACTACAGTATACGGAATGCTCATGGCATTAGTTAAACATATAATTACCTACTCTTTCTCATCTCTTTGTCATTGAGCTCTGTAACGTCCATGTTCCTTTGTTCCCAGTTGTGGAGAGAGACACTTGTTTAAAGAACGCTCCATCATCTGTCCCGCAGGACTGTCAGAAATTCTCCGAAGACATCAGCTAATTAGAAGAAGCACGTAAGGACGTATACTGGTGTGATAGCGCTACCATGACTTATTGTACGGTATGTTGTATTGGCATGAAAAGGAACAATCTGTTACTATGAGTCATTGACTAGAGCCGAGATATAAGAAGGTGATGTCTTTTGAAGTGGAGCTTCACAAAGAAATGTTTTATCCATTGTATTCTACATTTATGTGATGTTACTAAATATGAGGTAGATATCAATAGCATAATATATTCTGTGGAACAAGCCCTTTATTAAAAAGCAATCTGATTGTCAAGAGCCTTCTTGTTGGTACTCATTGGGGCACATTTACTAAGGGCTTTGTGCCGCACTTTTTGTCGTATTTAAGAATTGCCTGCGCTGCAATGTGTGTCGCACGAGATGCTTTTTGGGGCGCAGCTGCACTGGCTTCCATGCGACCAAATTATGGGGCGTCCGTTGGACGGTCCGACTGATTCGGAAAGGTGCCCACAAAAAGATGGCAAACTCTTTTGGCCTGTTGCAGGGAAGCAATAGATTCAGGATTTCTGGCGCATGATCTTAGTGAATCACCGCACACAGCATTATACATGGAAATAGCACTTTTGTGCATTTTCCGTTTTTCTAAGTAAATGCGCCCCACTGTGTTGGACCAAGGGAATTGTATTACCCCAAAATATGCAGTGTTTCTCGTATAAATATTCATCTTATTAAAGTCGATATATATGACACCGGTCCGTGCATGTGCAGCAATGAAGTAGAGGATGCCATGGAGCTTCCTTGAAACAACACAAGTGTGATGTGCCTTCTTATGGGCCAAGGGTTGTGGTTTAAGCATTCAGCCACCAGTCTACCATGGTGGAGACGAGGGGCAAATGTTACTGCCCGATCCGTGTCGCTATCCTGTGGTGCTTTGTATGACGAGGGATTCGGCTCCAGTGCGATTTCACTAAAGGTAGTGCGCCAATTTCCTGCAGGTGTCGATTCCTTGCCGAGGTCCGCGGAGTTCACCTTCTTCTTCTGGGACATGTAAGTGCGTGATCTTGCAACCTTGGGGGTCATTTACTAAGGGTCCCCGATTCCGCGTTTTCCGGCCTGACGTGTTTAGCCGAATATTCCGATTGCGGCCGATTTCCCCTGAATTGCCCCAGGATTTTTGTTGCGACGTGATCGTGGTGGCGCACGGCGGCTGGATGCAACGCGACGAAATCGGGGGGCGTGGCCGATCCGCGATGAAACCAACGATTCGGAAAACCGCCGCTTTAAAAACAAAAAAAATCTGTGCGGAGCTTGAACTATACCTTCATTAGCCCGGCGCGGTGAATCCAGCGCTAGCAGCGCACTGGTGGACGGGCGGAGGAATTCCCTTAATGAATCTACCGCCGGACCGAATCCACCGCAGGGAAGCGCCGCTGGATGTCGAATGGACCGGGTAAGTAAAATCTGCCCCATAGCGTTTTAATACCGTGGTTTGTCCGAATTGTGGTTTCTGTCGCATGCAACCGGCGGCCGAGCTCACATCCATCGCATGCGCCATAAACCCGGAGCAATTCGGCGGCAAAAACGGTAAATTTCTGGACCAAACCCGAGGAAACGCGGTCCGTGGACCCCTTTGTAAATGAGCCCCAGTCTGCGGTCATCAGACCAACCTGTGTGAAGTGGTGTGACACTGTTTGAAGAATAGAGGTTCAATGTTTTCTATCATTTGGATAGATACCATAAAGGGTGTTAAATTATCAAAGGGTTAGAAAAAATAGAATTGGTCTTGCCTGACCTTACATATATGTGATATTCTCATGATTTCATTTGGAGATCAATATGAAAAAGCTTTATTAGATTTACTGAGGAGGTAAACTGCTAAGTGCTCTAAGTCTACCCTGAGAAACAGTCTTATTTTTCCCCCCCTCATAAGTTAAAAGCAACTCAAAAAGGACGTTTTGTTTTAAAGTGGAAAAAGCTACAAATACAATGCTCCGCTATTTAAATGTGAGATTGAATGTTGTCCGCTATTTTGCCATTGCTTTAAAACTAATGACGTCCAATGTCATCAACAGGTTATTAGCTACACATATCACACATTCTATTGGTATTAATCATAGTATGGGGCTTATTTACTAAGGGTCCAGAATGCATTTCCGTTCCGTTTTCCATGTTTTTGGGGATCGTGCCGCGGACAGGTGTTAGAAACATTTTGGCGCACGTGATGGATTTTTCGGCTTCAGGCGACACAATCAGGGGGCAGTATGTCGGACGATCTATGGATCGACCTAAGCGGCAGGATGTAACTTAATAATGATGTTGCAAATACTCGCGCTTACATACACCTGGGAGAAGATGGGTGAACTCTGGTCGACCTGATTGGGAAGGACACATTCATGTTTGGAACACTTGAGGGAACCGGGTAAATAAATGTGCCCCTTTATGGTACATCTCAGTACAGTATTTATCCAAGCAATCTATAAGTAATTCTATCCACAGCACCATTTCTAATCTGCTCTGCTAGCTTCTCCTGCTCTATACATTTGCTGGAGATAGGACTACTATGTACAATTGCTCAGCTCCTCCTGCTCTATAACAGCTCCCTGCAGATAGGGACACTATGTACAGATATACATAAGCTACTCGCTGCTCTATCCAACTTCCCACGTATAGGAAACTATGCAAAATCTGCTCAGCTCCTCCTGCTCTATAACATGCTTCCCGCAGACAGGGCACTGGGACTTTACTTAGGGCTTTGAGCCTGTTTTTCTGATGGCACTTGTGCCGTTTTTTTTTGGTGTTAATGCGTTGCATATGTATTTTAAGAAGTGTCCTGTACACATGTGTCGCACAAGACAGTTTGTGGCGCAGCTGCACTAACAACTTAGCGGGTGTTCCAGGGCTCAGCTCGGACCATGTGCCAGATTTAACACTCAATCTGTCACACCTTATGTTAAAGGTGCGCACATAAAAAAAGTGGTAAACTCAATTGGGCCAGTGCAGGGAAGCGACAGATTCATATTTTTTGCATGTTCTTAACAAATATGTTGAGTTTCCCACATGTCTTAGTAAATGGTGCCCCACTATGTCCCAATGGTTTACCTTGCTTCCTGCTCTATAGAACATTCTGCCTTTGATATGGGACTATGTACAGTGCTCACTCCTCCTGCTCTAAAACATGCGCCGTGGATGATGAATCTGTTCAGCTCCCTGCAAACACGCTGTATTGACATATTAATAGTTCAGATCCTCCCTGCTCTATAACATGTCTGCCTGGTAGGACACTATGATATCAGCTCAATGTCCAATCGAGTGATACACTGTATTCTGCAGTCTCCTGCTCTATAAACATGCTGTCTGAGACTAGGACACTGGGGGGGTCAATTTACTAAGGGCCCGATCGCGTTTTCCTCCCGACGTGTTACCGGAATATCTTTCGTCGATTTGCGGGGGA
Organism: Engystomops pustulosus; assembly: GCA_019512145.1. Taxonomy (NCBI): domain Eukaryota; kingdom Metazoa; phylum Chordata; class Amphibia; order Anura; family Leptodactylidae; genus Engystomops; species Engystomops pustulosus. Next base: position 17,449,330 of record CM033648.1, read on the forward strand.
ATTTTCCTGAATGCCCCCGGATTGTGGCGCATTTGTGCACGGCATGCACGCGACGAAATGGTGGGTGTGTGCCTAACGGAAAACCCGACGGCTTCGGAAACCCGCCGCATTCAAAAAAAAAAGGAAAGTGGGCCTTTTATTTTGTTTTGGACACGCGCTTACCCTTCACCAGAGAATATGGATCCGTGAACTCTCCGGCGACCTCGGCGGAGACTTCACGCAGCACGACACCTGGGTGACGTCAAGAACTGCCTTTAGTTGAATCGCCGTGATGATCTCGAATCCACCGCAGAGAACGCGCCGCTGGATCGCGAATGGACCGCCGTAAGTAATCTGCTGCCCACTAGGTACAATCTACTCACTCGCTCACTCCTGCTCTTTAACCTGCGTGTCTGTTATACCATTTACTGTGTACAATTTCTTCTCATAACTTGATGGGCTATAGAAAACAATGTGTATTAATGTTGACAGTTCCCTTTATCAATTTACTTATGGAAATAAAATATCCAGGTTTACCGTTGCTCAAATGCTTTCTGTTTGTGCGGGGGTAAAATATGGTGCTTGTTGGAAGATACCACTTTTGAGAGCCATTAAAAATCCTGGGAATTCATCTATACAATGAATCTGCACTGAACTCCGAAGAGTTCTCCCAGTTGACTCACATTAGAAAACGTCAAAAACCTAAAATGTAAAATGAGATTTAAGGACCAAGTTTATGATATATATGCCCAAATACTGTGATGACCAGGGACAATCCTTTAGGGTTAAGAGCAGGTCCTACTGATGACAGAGGACCTGCACAGACTCAAGCCCCCTCAGCTAGAGTAGTGAAATGTTCTTTCTTGAATTTTATCTTATATCTAAAAATTGGTATCCGCTACCTGTATAAAATACAAAATCTATCTCCGAAGTCCATGTGAAAATGGAAAAAAGAAGGAATATTTCCCAGAGATGAGTCAAGTTTAGCAGACTGCAGTCATTTAGATGTCCTATCTCAGTTCTATAGTACCTAGAATAACTGTTGGTAGTGTAATATTAAACAAAAGAATTTAATTTCAGTTTGCATCAGGCTTTGTGGTTCTGTTGACGAACAGCTAAGACAAGTTGGAAATGTGTAGCGTCGGTGTCTTTTAACGTAGAGTCACAGAGACCACAAACCTTATTCAATCGAAGATGGATTCTTATGTTCGAGGTACTTACAGTAACGAAGAAAGGCCTATTGGAAGTCACACCTCTCCAACCTTTATTAACCTTCATCATCTCAGAAAAAAGTACTCTTCTCAGATTCCTTTCAGTGAGTTTTGAGGAGTTTTTGTTCTTTATGGGAAAGGGGGAGATTTCACGAACAACAGGGAATTCTGAGAAATAACATATACCTTCCCAAGGGTATATCGTATTTAGTGAGTAAAAATCTGCTGACAGGTCGTTTTAGGTACATTACTTGTGATATATATATGCAGTATATTTATGGGTTCATGGTTCCCAATATTTCTTGTATACTTCTTGTCTTCTATTCTAGCCTTTCAGTCATACTTAATTGTAGTTCTCTTTGCTTTATGACCTTCTCAGAGTGGAGAAAACGAAATTCACTGTAAGGTGATTATAACTGGCCTTTGTCCACCCTGAACCTGTTGCAGGGGTTGGATAGGGTTCTGCAACAGACCGGATATAATGAGTCCAGCTGCGGGTGATATGGTCAGTCCACCACGCATCGAGTAGAGGAGAGGCCAGGTTTTCATGTAGGTCTGTTCACGATAGCTATCTGGGAGGAACTGGACTTTAATGTGGAAAAGGACAAATAGTATATTTTTATTTTAATATATATATTAATTAAAAAAACAAATAGCCCACAAACAGCAATGATGAGTAATATCAATTCTCTGTTTTGAACAACATAAATATAGTTATAAATAATAGCAAACCAAAATGAGTAGAGAAGGGGGTGGAGGACTATAGGGGGTGGGTTTCAAGGCGCTGGAGGCTTTCTGGGGATTGGCCCACTATAGCCCCGATCCCTGATGACGTTGTTTCACCGGCAAAAATGTTGGGGGGCTAGAGTGCGTTTTATTGCTATGTCTGATGGAATGCCGAATAAGAAGATCATTGCAGGGATCCAACAATGACAAAGTATTCTTTTATAAAGCTTGGGCGCAGTGGGGGGGGGCCTCTTTCCTTCTGTCCCTTGACCAAGCGGCGAGATGGAATCTTTGGTTCCGACACACAGATTTTCAATCGGTCATTGCTCCTGTGAAGGTCAAGCTGCTGCTAAATGGGATATAGTGCAACGAAAGTTGTGCAAAGAAGTACAAATTGTAGAGGGGTATAACACTAATTATAAACATATTCTACTTACTTTTTGTGCTGACGACAATAGGGCTTATTACTAAGGTTCGGGACTTTCCGACATTTTTCGGGTTTGCATGGCTGTGACGTAATTAAAACCGTTGTCTGGGCTGGGATGTGTCCACGCGATCCGGTTTTTTGGCTCAGTGGTGCCGGCTTTCATGCTGACAATATCGGGGGGCTTGCCGACTGATTCGGACTGAGCACGGGATTTAACTTTCATTCAAATTGTGTCGCTATACACTGCACCGTACAGGCACGGAATAAGAAGGTAACTCTGGTCGGACCCTGAGCATGGTTGCGACACTTCAATATCGGTCGCACATATTAGTGACTCGCAGCATAGTGCATTATCGTCGGACAATGCACTTTCGGTGACTCCAGCGGTCCGTAGTAGTAAATGTTGCCCCTCTATGTCTCCATTCCTCATTATGGATGTTGGCTCTGGAATTGCATGAACACCAAAGTGACCCCAGAAATCAGAGAATCTCTTCTCAGAGAATCTTCTCGTCTGACAAGCCTTTTGGGGAACTTCGTCGGACAGGTAAGTAAATGTGCCCCAATATCTAATTCCGCAGTTTTCTTTAAGAGCCGGTGAGTGAAGACTGGCTGCATGTTGTAGCCATACACTGCTCATCCTAAATCTGCTCCTCAACAGAAATCATCATAAAGGATTTTATAGAGAAGCAACGGCAGAATGAAAGGCCCTTAGGTTCGACAAATGTACTATTTGGCGTCCACACCTCCTGTCCATATCATCGTGTCATCTCCTACTCACTGCTGTCCCTTTCTCCTTAGACCCTAACAAATGATACCCCTCCTAAAAGATTAGTAATTGTTTAATAACACTACAAACATAGTATAATAATAATAATGCATAATACTGTATACTCTTTTCATTAAATCCAACTTTATGATTTTTTCTCCCCACCTTTTTGTACATCATCTCGAAGCCCCTCAGCTGGTTTCACTTTATCACTGTATGCAATAAAGCTTTTGCCATCACAGAATCAATATCTTGTATATTCATCATAGAAGCCTGACGAGTAAACCCAGTCTACAAGGGCAATGGGAACAAAAGTCACAGACGTGTTTCTTTACATATGGATATCGTTCTAAGCTCTGTCCACCCCCTTGCTCATCTCAGTTGATAACATCTGTACACACTTCCATGACAGCAGCAAAGGTGCACATTTTATACCCCCACTGGTCCTAATGCAGAGTCTTTCTTAAAGGGTAATTCATTTTGAAACAAAACTAAAATTAGACACAACAGACACACATTAGTGCCCAATGTTCAACATTCCTTTTTTAAAATCAGTCCTGATCTATGAATCCGTCTCTTTACATTACACTTCAGTGAACGACTAATATAACGCTATATGACCCATTTTTATTATTCTCTTGCTATGGTTTATTGCCTTTTTTCGCATCAATTTCTATCATTTTCTTGATTGTGAGTGCTTGCACATGACATATTGCTGTGAGATAGGAGTGTATGTGGGTGAGGGAGGGATGCAGCAGGAAAGAGCTGTATTAAGCTGAGCTGTCTGCTGTGAGATGGGAGGGTGTGTGGGTGAGGGAGGGATGAGGCAGGAGTGAGCTGTATTAAGCTGAGCTGTCTGCTGTGAGAAGGGAGGTGTGTGGCTGAACCCCATCAGTTCCTGGAACCTGTAATTGAGGCAGGTGCATGAATAGAGAGAGGGTGTTGACTGTATGCATTTTACACAGGTAGATTTTTAAGAGAGAGCTCTGCTGTGTGTAGCCATCCTTGCAGACTATGGGGGTCATTTACTAAGGGCCCGATTCACGTTTTCCCGACGTGTTACCCGAATATTTCCGATTTGCGACGATTGTACCTGAATTGCCCCGGGTTTTTGGCGCACGCGATCGGAATTTGGCGCATCGGCGCCGGTATGCACGCGATCGGGGGGCGTGAGATGCCGAACGAAGAAAAACTCCGAACGTATTCGGAAAAAAACCGACGCCATTTAAAAAAAAAATTGTTGTCGCGAAAATTGGATAGGCCGGTGTATTTCGAGGCATTCCAGCGGACTTCAGCGCAGCAGCGCCACCTGGTGGACGTCGGAGGAACTGCTTTGATGAATCCCGGCCGGACCCGAATGCAGTGCAGAGAAGGCGCCGCTGGATCGCGAATGGGCCGGGTAAGTAAATGTGCCCCTATATGTACTATTGGTAAAATAATTTAGTTTATGGATATAATAGGCAGCAAAGAAAAGTTGGCAAAAGTATATAAAATCTTCAAAAGTACCATGCTTTCAATAAACAAATACTGTAATGCTACTTTTTGTGGTAATTGGTACTTCAAGCAATATTTTGAATGACCCTATCACTAGAAATACTTAGCCACCATTAATTATACCTATAAGTCCCACATTAGACATTGACGGCAGATATACTACAGTATACGGATGCTCATGGCATTAGGTTAAACATATAATTACCTGACTCTTTCTCATCTCTTTGTCATTGAGCTCTGTAACGTCCAGGTTCCTTTGTGTCCGCAGTTGTGAGAGAGACACTTGTTTAAAGAACGCTCCATTCATGTCCCGCAGGACTGTCAGAAATTCTCCAGAAGACATCAGCTAATTAGAAGAAGCACAGTAAGGACGTATGACTGGTGTGATAGCGCTACCATGACGTTATTGTACGGTATTGTTGTATATGGCATGAAAAGGAACAATCTGTTACTATGAGTCATTGACTAGAGCCGGAGATAATAAGAAGGTGATGTCTTTTGAAGATGGAGCTTCACAAAGAAATGTTTTATCCATTGTAATGTCTACATTTTATGTGATGTACTAAATATGAGGTAGATATCAATAGCAATAATATATTCTGTGGAACAAGCCCCTTTATTAAAAAAGCAATCTGATTGTCAAGAGCCTTCTGTTGGTACTCATTGGGGCACATTTACTAAGGGCTTTGTGCCGCACTTTTGTCGTATTTAAGAATTGCCTGCGCTGCAATTGTGTCGCACGAGATGCTTTTGTGGCGCAGCTGCACTGGCTTCCATGCGACGCAAATTAGGGGGCGTGCCGTTGGACGGTCCGACTGATTCGGAAAGGTGCACCACAAAAAAGATGGCGAACTCTTTTGGACCTGTGCAGGGAAGCAATAGATTTAGGATTTCTGGCGCATGATCTTAGTGAATCACCGCACACAGCATTATACATGGAAATAGCACTTTTAGTGCATTTTCCGTTTTTCTAAGTAAATGCGCCCCACTGTGTTGACCAAGGGAATGTTATGTACCCCAAAATATGCAGTGCTTTCTCTAGAAATCATTCAATCTTATTAAAGTGATTAATATGGCACCGGTCCGGAGCATGCGCAATGAAGCTAGAGGATGCCATGGCAGCTTCCTTGAAACAACCAAGTGTGGTGTGCCTTATTATGGGCCAAACGGGTTGTGTTTAGCATTTCAGCACCAGCTACATGGATGGAGACAGAGGGGCAGATTTACTTCCCCGATCCTGTCGCTATCCTGTGGTGCTTTGTCTGACGAGGATTCGGCTCCAGTGCGATTCACTAAGGTCGTGCGTCCAATTTCCTGCAGGTGTCGATTCCGTGCCGAGCTCCGCCGGAGTTCACCTTCTTCTTCCTGGTGCATGTAAGTGCGTGATCTTGCAACACATTGGGGGTCATTTACTAAGGGCCCGATTCGCGTTTTCCCGACGTGTTAGCCGAATATTTCCGATTTGCGCCGATTTCCCCTGAATTGCCCCGGGATTTTGTTGCACGTGATCGGATGGTGGCGCATCGGCGCTGGCATGCACGCGACGGAAATCGGGGGGCGTGGCCGATCGAAAACCCAACGGATTCGGAAAAACCGCCGCATTTAAAAAAAAAAAAATCTGTTGCGGAGCTTGCACTTACCTTCATTCAGCCCGGCGCGGTGAACTCCAGCGCAGCAGCGCCACCTGGTGGACGGCGGAGGAACTACCTTAATGAATCCCGGCCGGACCCGAATCCACCGCAGGGAACGCGCCGCTGGATCGCGAATGGACCGGGTAAGTAAATCTGCCCCATTACGGTTTTTAAATACCGTGGTTTGTCCGAATCTGTCGGGTTCTGTCGCATGCAAGCCGGCGCCGATGCGTCACAATCCGATCGCATGCGCCATAAACCCGGAGCAATTCGGCGCAAAACGGAAATATTCTGGAAAACCCGACGGAATCGCGGTCCGTGGACCCTTTGTAAATGAGCCCCAGTCTGCGGTATCAGACCAAACCTGTGGAAGTGGTGTGACACTGTTTTTGGAAGAATGTTTCAATGTTTCTATCATTTGGGAAGATACCATTAAGGGTTAAATTATCAAAGGGTTAGAAATAAAGAATTGGTCTTTGCCTGACCTGTACATATATGTGATATTACTCATGAATTTCATGTTGAGATCAATATGAAAAAGCTTTTTAGATTGATTTACTAGGAGGTCAAACTGCTAAGTGCTCTAAAGTCTACCTGTAGAGAAACAGTCTTATTTCTCATAAGTTTAAAAGCAACTCAAAAGGCATAAGTAGAAAAAAAAAAGCTTACAAATACAGGAATCGTCCGCTATGAATGTGTAGATTGAATGTTTTCCGCTATTTTTGCCATTGCTTTAAACTAATGACGTCCAAGGTCATGCACAGGTTATTAGCTACACATATTCACACACTTCTCATTGGTATGAATCATAGATATTGGGGCTTATTTACTAAGGGTCCATAGATCGCATTTCCGTCCGGTTTTCCAATGTTTTTGGGGATCGTGCCGCTGGGACAGGTATTTAGAACATTTTGGCGCACGTGATGGGATTTTCGGCTTTCATGCGACACAAATCAGGGGGCAGGATGTCGGACGATCTGACTGATTCGGACTAAGCGCAGGATGTAACTTTAAAATGATGTTGCAAAATACTGCGCTTACATACACCGGGGAGAAGATGGTGAACTCTGGCGGACCTGATTGGGGAAGCGACACATTCATTTTGGGAACACTGAGGGACCGGGTAAATAAATGTGCCCCTTTATGTTACATGCTCAGACAGTCTTATCCCAAGCAATCTTATAATGAATCTATCCCACAGCACCATTTATCAATCTGCTCAGCTTCTCCTGCTCTATAGCATTTTGCTGGCAGATAGGACACTATGTACAATCTGCTCAGCTCCTCCTGCTCTATAACATGCTCCCTGCAGATAGGACACTATGTACAATATACTAAGCTCCTCCTGCTCTATAACCAACTTCCCACGTATAGGACACTATGCAAAATCTGCTCAGCTCCTCCTGCTCTATAACATGCTTCCCGCAGACAGGGCACTGGGGCACATTTACTTAGGGCTTTGAGCCTGTTTTCTGATGCACTTTGCACGTTCTTTTTGGTGTTAACTGCTTGCATAGGTATTTAAGAAGTGTCCGTGTCACTATTGTGTCGCACAAGACCGTTTTGTGGCGCAGCTGCACTAAACAAATTAGCGGGTGTTCCAGGGCTCAGTCGGACCATGTGCCAGATTTAACACTCAAAGTCTGTCACACTCCTTATGTTAAAGGTGCACCATAAAAAAGTTGGTAAACTCAATTGGGCCAGTGCAGGGAAGCGACAGATTCAATATTTTTGTTGCATGTTCTTAACAAATCTGTTGAGTTTCCCACATTCTTAGTAAATGTGCCCCACTATGTCCAATTGGTTTACCTGTTCCTGCTCTATATAACATTCTGCCTGTTGATATGGTACTATGTACAATCTGCTCAGCTCCTCCTGCTCTAAAACATGCTGCCTGTGGATATGACACTATGTATAATCTGTTCAGCTCCTCCTGCTCTATAACATGCTGCCTGTGGATATGACACTATGTATAATCTGTTCAGCTCCTCCTGCTCTATAACATGCTGTCTGTAGATAGGACACTGGGGGTCATTTACTAAGGGCCCGAATCGCGTTTTCCCGACGTGTTACCGGAATATCTCCGATTTGCGGTGAATTTTCCTGAATTGCCCCCGGATTGTGGCGCATTGGTGCCGGCATGCACGCGACGGAAATTGGGGTGTGTGGCCTAACGAAAACCCGACGGATTCGGAAAACCCGCCGCATTTAAAAAAAAAAAAGTGTAGCTGGACACGCGCTTACCTTCACCAAGAATAGGATCGTGAACTCCGGCGGACCTCGGCGGACTTCAGCGCAGCAGCGACACCTGGTGGACGTCAAAGGAACTGCTTTAGTGAATCGCCGGATGATCCGAATCCACCGCAGAGAACGCGCCGCTGGATCGCGAATGGACCGCGTAAGTAAATCTGCCCCACTATGTACAATCTACTCAGCTCCTCCTGCTCTTTAACCTGCTGTCTGTATATACAATTTACTGTGTACAATTTCTTCTCAGTAACTTGATGGCTATAGAAACAATTGTGTTATTAATGTGACATGTTCCCTTTATCAATTTACTTATGGTAAATAAATCTCAGGTTACCTTGCTCAAAATGCTTTCTTGTTGTGCGGGGGTAAAATATGGTGCATGTTGGAAGAGACCACTTTTGAGAGCCATTAAAAAATCCTGGGAATTCATCTCATACAATGAATCTGCACTGACTCCCGACACGAGTTCTCCCAGTTGACTCACATTAGAAAACGTCAAAACCTAAAATGTAAAATGATATTAAAGGACAAGTATTATGATAGTAGCCACAAAATACTGTGATTGACCAGGGACAATCCTCTTAGGGTTAAGAGCAGGTCCTCTGCTGACAGAGGACCTGTCAGCAGACCTTCAAGCCCCCTCAGGTAGAGTATGAAATGTTCTTTCTTGAATTTTATCTTATATCTAAAATGTTATCCGCTTACCTGTAAAAAAAAATCTACTCCGAAGTCATGTGAAAATGAACAAAGAAGAGACATATTTCCCAGAGATGAGTCAAGTTTAGAGACTGCAGTCAATTTAGATGTCCCTATCTTCAGTTCTATAGTACCTAGAAACATGATGGTAGTGTCATATTAAAGAAAAGAATCTTAGATTTCATTTTGCATCAGGCTTGTGGTTCTGTGACATACAGCTAAGACATAGTTGGAAATGTGAGCTGTCTGTGTCTTTTAACTGTAGATCACAGAACCACAAACCTTATTCAATCTAAGATGAGATTCTTATGTTTCTAGGTACTACAGTAACGAAGAAAGGGCCATCTGAAGTCACACCTCTCCAGAGCCTTTAACCTTCATTCATCTCAGGAAAAAATGACTCTTCTCAGATCCTTTCCACGTGATTTTTGAGTATTTTTTTTTATAGGAAAAGGGGAGAGATTTCACATACAACAGGGAATTCTAGAAATAACATATTCCCTTCCCAAGGGGTATAGTAGTTTAGTGATGTAAAATCTGCTGACAGGTTCGTTTTAGGTTACATTAGCTTTGTGATATATATAATGCAGTCTCTTATGTGTTCATGGTTCCCAATAGTTTCTTGTATCTTCCTTGTCTTCTATTCTAGCCTTTCCAGTCATACTCTAATGTAGTTCTACTTCTGCTTTACCTTCTCAGAGTGGAGAAACTTCCTTGTAAGGATTATAATCTGGCTCTTTGTCCACCCTGAGACCTGCTGCAGTGTTAGGATAGCGTTCTGCACAGATTCCGGAGATAATGATTCCAGCTGGGATATGGTCAGTCCAACCACAGCATCGGAGAGAGAGCCCAGGTTTTCATGTAAGGTCTGATTCACGATAGCTATCTGGAGGAACTGAGACTTTAACTGTGAAAAGGACAAATATTTATTTTTATTTTAAATATATTATTAATTAAAAAAAACAAATAAGCCCACAAACAGCAATGATTGAGTTAAATATCAATTCTCTGTGTTTTGAAAACATAAATACAGTTAAAATAATAAGCACCAAAATGAGTAGAGAAGGGGTGGAGGACTATAGGGGGTGGGTTTCAAGGCCGCTGGTAGGCTTTTGGGGATTGGCCCTACTATAGCCCCGATCCCCTGATGACGCTGGTTTCACCGGCGAAACATGTCGGGGGGGCTAGAGTGCGTTTTTAAGTGTCATGCTTATGGCTGCGAATAAGAAGGATCACTGCAGGGATCCAACAATGAAAAGTATATCTTTTATAAAGCTTGGGCGCACGTGGGGGGGGGCCTCTTTCCTTCTGTCCCCTGGACCAAAGCGGCGAGATGGATCTTTGGTTTCCTGACACACAGATTCTGTTCACATCTGTGTCATTGCTTCCTGTGGAAAGCGTAACGCTGCTAAATTGGGATTTATAGCAACGAAGTTGTGCTATAAGAAGTACAATATGTATTATGGGGTAACACTATCTATTATATAACTCATATTCTACTTACTTTCTGTGCTGACACAATGGGGCTTATTTACTAAGGGTCGGGACTTTCCGACATTTTCGGGGTTTGCATGGCTGTGACAGGTATTTAACAGGTGTCTGGGCTGGGATTGTGTCGCACGCGATTCCGTTTTTGGCGCAGTGGTGCCGGCTTTCATGCTGACAGATATCGGGGGCCGACTGATTCGGACTGAGCACGGGATTTGACTTTCAAATTGTGTCGCGAGACAATGCACTTACATACACCGGGAAGAAGAAGGTGAACTCTGTCGGACCTGAGCATGGAAGCGACACATGCAGGATATCGGGCGCACAATATTAGTGAATCGCAGCATAGTGCATTATCGTCGGACAATGCACTTTCGGTGAACTCCAGCGGTCGGGTAAGTAAATGTGCCCCACTATGTCTCATTCCTCATTATGGATGTTGGCTCTTGGAATGCAGAAACACCAAATGTGACCCCAGAATCAGAGAATCTACTTCATCAGAGAATCTTCTCGTCGGACAATGCACTTTTGGGGAACTTCGTCGGACAGGTAAGTAAATGTGCCCCAATATCTAATTCCCAGTTTTCTAAGAGCCGGTGAGTGAAGACTGGCTGCTATGTTGTAGCCCATACACTGCTCATACTAAATCTGCTCCTCAACAGAATCATCATAAAGGATTTTATAGAGAAGCAACTGCAGAATGAAGCCCTTAGGTTCAGACAGAAATGTACTATTTGGCTCCAACAACCTCTGTCCATATCAGCGTGTCATCTCCTACTCACTGCTGTCCTTTCTCCTTAGACGCCTATACAATATGATACCCCTCTAAAAGATTAGTAATTGTTTAAATAACACTACAAAATAGTATAATAATAATAATGCATAATACATGTATACTCTTTTCCATTAAATCCACTTTATGAAGTTTTTTCATCCCCCACCTTTTGTACATCAGCTCGGAAGCCCCTCAGCTGGTTGCACTTTATCATCTGATGCAATAAAGCTTTTGCCATCACAGAATCAAGATCTTGTATATCATCATAGAAGCAGACGAGTAAACCCAGTCTACAAGGGACAATGGAACAAAAGTCACAGACGTGTTCTTACAGATGGATATCTTTCTAAGCTCTGTACCCCTGCTCAGCTCAGTGATAACATCTGTACACACTATCCATGACAGCAGCAAGGGTGCACATTTTATACCCACTGTCCTAATGCAGAGCTTTCTTAAAGGGGTAATTCATTTTGAAACATAAACTAAATTACAGACACAAACATACACACATGTAGTGCCCAATGTGTCAAACATTCCTTTTAAAATCAGTCCTGGATCTATGAATCCCTTCTCTTTACACTTCATGAACGACTATATGAACGACTATATGAACCCATTTTTATTATTTTCTTGCTAATGGTTTATTGCCATTTTCTTATCAATTTCTTATCATTTTCTTGAATTGTGAAGTGCTGCACAATGACATTAAATTGAAGCCCAAATTCAAATATCAAATATCCCTTGAATATGAATAAACATTGTTTTTGTACATGTGCTTTGCAATGGGCACACTGACACATTCATTTCAATGGACCCTTGCACATGACAGTGTTTTTCACAGATCGACTGGAATCTGTAGAAAACTCAGAGCAGGTCCTTTTCCTGCCTGTGTTTGAGGATCGAACCTTTCCACAAACATCTATGGAAACGTGAAAAATATGGCTGCCACGTGGCTGTTATCCATGTGCTGTACATGTTTGTGGATCAATTTATAGGTAACAGAATAATGACAGTGTCTGCCATTTTCATACTAAGGGTACAATTAGACGGCCGCATGCTCACTAGGATCGGATCAGGGCCGGAAGGAGGAGGAAGAGGGCCATCCTCCCTCCATAGGCAGAAAGGCGGCCACACCGCAAATCTGCCCAAATACAGGACACGTCCGAAATTTTGTGGCACAGCCGCCCGACTAGGTCACGGAAGCCATTGGCCGTGATCTAGCTGCATTTGGTGTGGCCAGATCATGGGCACAATTCTGCCCGTCTCAATGAGTCCTATAATAATAATAATAATAATAATAATAATAATAATATAAATGACTTAGTCCTGGAATAAAGCTATTGCTGACAGATTTCCCTTACCTGTATAGAGTGGATATGTTTCTCATATCAAACCCGGAAGAATTTATTAGCTCCAGGAATGCTTTTGCTAAATCCTGTGTAATATCATATACCGTATCCAACTGCTTTGTAGCATTGTCATAGCTTATAAAACTCCGGATCTAAGGATACAAGTAAACATTAAGCAAAATTATGAAATCATAAAAGTTATTTCTTCATACATTTAGCACAAGTTAAATTAGCAGTGTGTAGGGCACCCTAAGTTTTTCATACCTCCCCATCCTATTTCCTAGTGATCAGAGCACAGTACAGCATGGGAAATGCCCAAAACCAACAACCCTTTCTATTCAAAGGTATCAGCCCGTATGTCTGTACTGCCTGTGGTATTAAATTATAATCGTAAAGATGACAAGAACATTATTTACTTACTTCATTGATACTAATTTTCCTGATTTCATCCAATGACAGATGTACAATGAAACGGCCCAAAATCCATAGACTCTCAGCAGTCACCCATGATATGGAAGCATTGGCCTCTGTGTACATGTAACAGAACAGTAATGGTGTTCGGGTTAGTTGTTAATTGCAGTTGTTACAAAGGCTTGCACCCATCCCAATCTATTTCGATGGACCCATACACACGGACATTGTTTCCTCCAGGCCCCATTTATGAGATGACTGACCAAGCTCCAAATTTTGGATTGGGTGCCATTCCTGCCTGTTTTTGCAGACGGGACAGTCTTCTCATTTTAAAGGGGTTGTCCAGTCACAACACATTAGGCTCTTTAAACAGGATAGGTGATAAATTGTTGATTGGTGTGACTGGACATCCCTTTTAACAGAACTGGCCTAGAGTAGTGTGTTGTCACATGCACAATGTTTGTTGGGTCCTCAACCCATTAGCTGGGGAGGCTTGCGGTACCTTTGACTGTTACCTGTGTAAATAGGGTCAACCTCTTTGACCTTTGGCTGCCATTGATGTAAAAGTACAATATATTTACATTCAATTGAGTGCTGATTGAACTACTTTTGCAAAATCATGATTTTACACCATTACACCCATTATGTCTTCCTGAGAAACCATATTACACAACACATTTAATGGGGCAAATCCAGGGGAACATTATGGATTTGTTTAACTCTGGTCTACAGTAGAAATTTGCCTTTAAGTGTTCATCCGATGTGATTGTTCGGCTAAACTTTGATTATTTTGAAAAACCTACAGAAATAAATAATTGCTGAACCTCTAAAAACCCACAGTGATAAGAGCCAATTACCAGATAGGAAGCTCAGTTTGGATGCAATTTATATTAGAAATTAATTGGAGCCCGACAGTAAAAAATGATTCAAATTGAATTCTTTATTTTAGGTTACGGTTATATCCAACAACAAGTGCCGGCAGAACGTCAAACAATTACTACTCTACCTTGTGAGATGATAGGGGTCCTAGAGGCCAATCTATACTAATGAGCTCCATGACCTAATGTCTACATCATATCCACTATTTGCCCTTCTGTATGACTGTATTCACTGCTTAAAGCAGACATCTCTTTTCACGTTTTTTAGAAAATACTTGTATTTTTGGGAGTAACTTTTATTATCATTCCTGACAGAAATTTATTAATTATTTGACGGAGTGTTACCATATGGTTACCATTGTCCAATCAGCGATGAGAGTTAAAGATTGTGCAGGGACCATAATAACCAAAAAGATAAAAACCAATTGTCAGATTATTAATAAAAGGAATATTTGAAGAGTGGAACACAACTTTCTAAGAAAAGAAACTACAGATTGGTTATAGTAATTACAAAAAGATATGTCTGGGTCAGCTTTTCTTAATATAGTACTATAGACTCCGTTATGGAGAATTTTTGGAACATTGACAATATGTATTTGTTAATGGAGTCTTCCAGTTATTTTCAATTAAGTAAACCCATTTTGGTAGTCTGAAAGTGGGAGCAGGGCCCAGGTTTGTTTTATTTTGGGCTATTGAGCAATGCCCTATGGGGACCAAAAAGAAAGGCCCCCCATTAACATCTGATGTAACTACATCCTACTTGTTATGTATTGGACATTGTAAGGTGCATGGACTTGTCCTAAGATACTCTTTTTTCTGTGTCCTTACTATGGGGTCAGATAAACAGGACTCGCTCCAATGATTTTGGCTTCTTATTCACAGACTATCCTGTTACCCGGCCTTTCTTGTTAGTAGAATACACGTGCTGTTATCTGTGACACTATCCCTTTAATCGGAAAACACAGCATAAACTTACCATTGATTGTATAGGATTTTTGCAGAACCTGAGTCATCCATTCATATAGGGCTCTCCGGTCATTGGCCTTTAGCTTATCATACAGATCCCTAAATACAGATGAACTACAAAGAAAAATATAGAGAGGTGAATTGACTTGTATTATGAGGACTCTGGAATCAGAGAGGACAGATGGGACAGTGAGCCCTTTACTTAACCCCCCAAATGTCACCTGCCTGCTTGCCTCTGTGCATCCTAGGTGATATGGAACACTAGAAGACAGTCCCTTCCTACACCAAAGTGAAGACACAAAACAAGACTCACAAACAAACAACACAAAAGACATGTCAGGGCTCCGGGTCACAATGACAATAGCGAATACAGCACAAAATCGGTGTCCAAAAGTAAAAGTCAAAATACAAAAGCCAAGATCAGAAAACCAGTGATATCAAAAGAATAGTGAATAAATAGAAAACAGAAACGGGCCTAACTGTGAATGGAATCTATATAGGTGGAGAAATAGCCTCTGCCCAGATGACTGGAGCAGGGGTCTGTCCATCACAGCTACATAACCATTGCTGGATCAGAGCAGAGCAGCAATGGGAACCAATGTGGTTCAATCAGTCCCACTACAGCAAGCAACATCAGCCACAGTTCACACTGGAATGCGATGTACAATACACATAGGAAAGTCAAAGCATTCTTAGAAGGCGACACTAGCATAGATGTTATATTATGTTACTATTACTTTCCTTTTTCTCTAAAATTTTGCTAATGGTCTTTATATAATTTTATTTATTCTGTAGGATTAATTATTTCTTTTGATCATATTTTTTTCTCATATAATCATAAGACTGTTTGTTCTTCTAACTGTGCAGGATATATAAGTGGTCATAAACCTTTAGTCGCTGCTGAACACTCCTTCCACTGACAGCTATTACTCTCAACTCCCTTTATGTACATGTACTCTCAGCTCCAGTGACATAAGCCACTTTCAGACACTAGCACTGACCATATATGAACAAAGGATTGGGTATGTTGATATCCAACATGCCTGATCCTCCAAAATATCCTGTAGAGGAAAAGCTCACCCTATACATATT
The DNA here is from genome assembly GCA_019512145.1 of Engystomops pustulosus. Lineage (NCBI taxonomy): Eukaryota > Metazoa > Chordata > Amphibia > Anura > Leptodactylidae > Engystomops > Engystomops pustulosus. Next base: position 17,465,469 of record CM033648.1, read on the forward strand.
AGATGGGTCAGCGGAAATCGTGTAATTTTCATCTTTTATATACGGCCATTGAAACTGCCAGCTGTGATAATTATAACAAGCATATAATATTGGCCTTTCTAAAGTAGAAAAAATGTTATAGTACTTTATTACTTTAATACTTTATAGTTAGAGATGAGCGAACATGCTCGTCCGAGCTTGATGCTCGGTCGAGCATTAGGGTACTCGAAACTGCTCGTTGCTCGGACGAATACTTCGCCCGCTCGAGAAAATGGCAGCTCCCGCCGTTTTGCTTTTTGGCGGCCAGAAACAGAGCCAATCACAAGCCAGGAGACTCTGCACTCCACCCAGCATGACGTGGTACCCTTACACGTCGATAGCAGTGGTTGGCTGGCCAGATCAGGTGACCCTGGGATAGACTAGCCGCTGGCCGCGCTGCTCGGATCATTCTGTCTCTGGATGCCGCTAGGGAGAGAGCTGCTGCTGGTCAGGGAAAGCGTTAGGGTGTTCTATTAGCTTACTGTTAGGCAGGAGTGATTCTCAAAGAACCCAACAGCCCTTCTTAGGGCTACAATAACGTTCTACTTTTTTTATTTTAATTTGCATCTTTTACCATTTTGTGAGGAATTAGCAGGGGGACTTGCTACCGTTGTGTTTAGCTCTTAGTGGCACACATATCCATAGCAAAGACCGAAGTGGGAAAATTCAGTAGGGGTTGGATTTCTATTAGGCAATAACTCAGTGTCATCTCATCTGGCATAGTAGTGTGCTTCCTTTGATACTTGGCTAGAAAATAGCCATAGGAGAATACAAATAGCTTCTTGAAGCCTACAGTAGCGTTCTATATATTTGATTTCTGGTTTCGGCAGCTTTGCAATCACATCAGTTTGCAGGTAAGTCCCACTGTACATACGTGTGACCTGACCCAGTATTTTCACACACTCTGCTGAGTACAGTACTGGGAGGCATTTCTGGAGGGTGGTGTTGAATAAACTACGATTTCCAATGGGGGACTGGAAGATTTCATCCCGCATACTCTCAAAGTCCACTTCAATGGCAGCCATTTCCTTGGCATAAAACATTACAAAATAATTTTTTGGTTTTTTTATGAAGAACATTCCTTAATATTAAATTTTTATTTAAAAAACAAGAATTATATGAAAAACGCCATATACCAACCATATACTCCCAAAATACAATTTACCCCCCATACTAATCAATGAAATGAACTTTTCTTTCTAAAAATTTACTAGATCCATACTTTAGAAGCAGAAATAGAGACGAGAGAGTGCGAAGGGAAGAAAAAAAAACACTACATCATGATAATTACCAGATACTAATACATTTCCATATATTCAGGCCAACCTTTGCTTGATGCAAATGATATATACCCAAATCTTATAAAAAATTATTCAATAGTCTATTGAGGTTTCAGAACATTTACCTATAAAGGTAGATCAGGTGGTAGGTGGATGTATGGGACGTGAGGATAGCCCTTTTTAGAGCTAATCCTCACGTCCCCGCTATCTTTTAGAAAACTTTATTAGGCTAATATGTAAATTTTGATAAACGGCTACTGGGGTGTGGTGTAGCCGGACATGAGGCTACACGCCGCTGCTACTCTACGTCCCAGTAGCCTCTTTTCTCCTCCTACTCTTACATCTTCGGCGCGCAGCTCCTCGTAGCTACACACCCTCGCCTGAGGAGCTACGCGCCTTTGTCCGAGATGCCGGGTAGGAGGGTGTAAGGGTAGGAGGAGAAAAGAGACTACTGGAGCGTGGAGTAGCGGCAACGTGTAGCCTCATGTCCGGCTACTTACGCCCCAGTAGTCGCTTAACAAAATTTACATATTAAATAATATGTTTATTAATAAAGTTTTCTAAAAGATAGCCGGGATGTGAGCATTAGCTCTAAAAAGGGCTATCCTCACGTCCCTTACATCCACCTACCACCCGTTCTACCTTTATAGGTAGAATCGTGGTGGTAGGTTCTCTTTAATTGAAAAGATATCTTTAAGGTCTCTGATTTACAAAATGCATTCTAAAATTCTATGTTACTGTGGTCCATCATTTAGACTCTGAGGAGAAATAGGGCGGACCAAAGGCCCAGTCCAACATTGGCCAAAACTGACATTATTGGGGGAGATTTATCATAAGTTTCTGAGGTAAAATTGTTCCAGTTTCCCATGGAAACCAATCAGAGCTCAGCTTTAATTTTAGAAACAGCTGTGGGAAAATGGAAGCTGAGTTCTGATTGGCTGCTGTTGATAACCAAAACAGTTCTCCTCTAAGAAACTTCTGATAAATCTCCCCCTATGTTTACTGAGAAATATGACTTACAAAATGTTCATTCTTCCCACTGAAAAGATATTCCACCGCATTTGCAAATAAGGGAGGATCAAGTCGTTCTAGTTCAGACAAAACAAGTTCTGGGTCACCACTAAGATCCGCCAGGTACCTCTTTACTGATATCTAAAAAAATGGAGTCTAGGCTAAGTGTTACTGTACAGTATGGATCGTTTCATAATCATTTTTGGTCAAATTTTACAAAATGGCAGAATTTTACAAGGAAGATACAAAAATAAATTTGGTTTTGATTCATTCTTTACCTGGAGGCTGAATATATAAGCCGGATTTGGATTGGAGAGATAGTGCAGGATTTTGTCTTCTAGATCTGGAGTCCATCTGTTCACACTTAAAAAAAAATATGTAATAGTAAATGAGTGGCCTCTGGCTCAGTCCACTCTGTAATTGTACTTAATTTAAAGCTTATGACTAGAATGTCCTGGTTTTTGGTTAAATTACCTTTGAAATTGCATTATCTGGAGGAGACCTAAAACAAGCAGAACATCTTTATTTTTATGAAAACTAAAACTAAACCATGTTATTGCTAAAAACTTCAGTTCTAATTGATTTCAATTGTTGTTGTTTTTTTTCACTGCTCATGCTAGTCATGATCTTTTCCAGTAGATGAAGCAGATTACCATGTGGGTGTTATGGGTGGTAGACCAGGGCCCAAGCTTCTAGGGGGCCACCCTTACCTTCCACAAAGTTTAAAGCTTCACTGTAGAGATATTAAAGAAGGGGGCTTTATCCCTGTAATCCTCATACATGTGTGCCAGCATGCATTCAAGATACTTTGTAGAACTTTGAAGGTCCCCCAAAGGTCCTTAAAGGGAACCTGTCATCAGCAATTGGCCTAGTAAACCAGAATATTGTGAAGCAGTGTAACACCATATAGTTTTTGTTTATTTCATGATCCAATGGGGTGACATCATCCAGAAAATCAACTTTGAAGTGAGAGGTAAATTGATTATATAAAGTCAAGGAGGAGGAGAGTTCAACACTGAAGTCAAGGTGAGGAGCTCTGAATGCCTACTCTTCTGTCATAGAAATAATAGACATCTGGTAAGTGATGTCTCCCGATGCAGGGCCATCAATTACTGTACACTGAATGGGATTTCTAAGGAAGAGAGAGCTTGACTTCAGCGTTAAAATCTCCTGCTCCTTGACTTTATACAACTAATTTACATCTCACTTCAAAGTAGATTTTCTGGATGATGCCACCACACTGGGTCATGAAAGAAACATGATCTGGAAGGTGTTCAGCTGCTTGACAACATACTGATAGTGGTTTATTAGGCCAATTTCTGCTGACAGGTTCCCTTTAAATAGCAAAACTGAAAGCAGGACTGAAAGGACCAATCCTCCTTTCCCAATTTAGTCTTTGTTACGTATATAGGCAGTAAATGTTAAAGCGTTAAAAAATTGCACTGGTAGACCACAGATTCTATTAAAATGGATGAAATAATGAGGAATAATACCGGTAATAATTTTTATTTATATAGCGCCATCAAATTCTGTAGCTCTTTACAAATCATACATCATTTAGTATGATTTTCTATGATTAAAGGAAATCTACCATATGATTTCATTCATCATGAACCCAACATACCTTGAGAATGCTGTAGCTACACTGATGCAGATACATATCCTGTTTAATCCCTGTGCTGAGTGGTTTGCTGAAAAAACTATTATAACATTCAGGACCTTGGGAAAGTTGGAGTGCTTCAGACTGCCATTGATAAACACATTACACAGGAGCTTTCTGAACAGTCCTGACAGGACTAATCAACCTGACCTGGATCACTCACACCAGCCTGGGGATGCTGCAGCGATTGATTTCTTCTGTCTGCCAGGGACAACACAGTGATTACATCATTCTCTAGTGCAGTGCATAACTAATGTAAGAGGAAAAGCACTGAGGCAACCAGAGAGCTTTATTATCATAATTTTAAAATAGTTTTTTCCAGATATGTGCCTGCAGCAGTGTAGCTACAGCATTCTCAAAGTATGTTTGCTTCATAATGCATGAAATCAAATGGTAGATTTTCTTTAAAATATGTCTGTATATGTGGGGGTTGGAAAGAATCGCTATCAGCCATTACTACAGAAGAGAAAAATGGAATATAATATGTGTGGAATTACATTACCATTGAAATACCTCCCAGATATCAATTCATTCTGCAAAATAATAACACACAGATACTCAATCACATTATACCAGACGGTGTCCTCTAGATCAAGGCCGGTAATGTAATAAGCCGTACTGACCAGACCTCTTATCAGTTCTTCAGGCAAATCTGTAAAGGAAACAAAAACGTATGGATTTAAGAAAAACATTCTGCGACAGGAGTGGCTTTGGTGCAATGTGACAGTCCCTTATGTCCCATGGAGGGGCCTGCTATTAATACTATATATCACTTAGATACAGCACAATGTTATTGTCTGGATGCCAATTACTGGTGCACATAAGATGTAAAAGTACAAATGATCTGCAATATCTGATACATTTTCCTTCATTGTTGCCATAGATACACAAATCCTATAGGACTACTATAAACATCTATAACTAAATTTAAGTAACAGATCTGTAAGAGTTTTGGAGTAGACACCTGACAGCAAATGCCTCTGGTACCTGCAAGCGGAGAACTCTGTGCGACTACAATGTTCTTCTGACTATAAATCACCGCCAGGAGACAAAGCTTTATTCCTATGTGCATCCTACAAAAAGAGAAAATGACAGCACAATGCAGATGTATGGAAAGAGGATATTCATGATAATCTGCATTCACAAGCACAAACACATATGTATGGAGCTCTGGTGCAGCTACACAACCAGGGACACATTCACTACTTGTCTATGGACTGGGCACTATGTATAATCCACGCAACTCCTTCTGCTCTATAACATGTGCAACCTCCCCCACCGGGGCCTTGCCTTTTCTTGGGGCCTGGAGACAGCTGGGGCCCAGGATACTGGAGTGGCTGGCGGTTGCGGCCTAGGGCACGCTGATGTCCCGGGGCTTGGTATGGGGACCGGAGGGTTGCCCTACAGCCTGGCAGTCTCCAGCAGGTGGTGTGTGCAAGAAATATGTAGGGAGAGACTGATGTACTGAATCTCCCTGGGGCAAGCCCTTAGTGTCCATAGCATGAGTTCCTGGGTAATGGATGAGGAAGCCCGTGGTGGTAGCCAGCCGTATCCAGGGATCAGACGGAGGAAACTGCAAATGCCAATGTGCATGGCAGAGGAGTAGTTGTGAATAAGCTCCTTGTAGTACATTCAGAGGTAATTGTGCAGCAGTAGATACTGCCTGGATAGGCAAGGGTTAAGAATGTTTAAAGTTTATCATCCAATGATGTTCCACTATTGTAACTGGAGTGTGATTGGAAAAGGAGATCACCTGACCAGGGATTAACTAAACCCTTAGTCAGGGGAGGAGACAGTTCTCTTCAGGCCCAGCTCCTGACAGAGGAGCACCACCTCAGAGCACAAGCTCTTTCTACAGGCCTCCTAGACGCAGCTTCCAGCATTGGACACAGCTACATCCCAGCCTGCCCCTGCATCCAGGCTGGTGACCCTCTCCAAGATCACTCCAGTACTGCCAGAATTGTTGGCCTGTTGGTTCGAATAAAAAACTGTAAGTTACTTTTATGCACAACATTGCCTCCGTCTGATCCCTGCTACGGCTGTATCACCATCAAGGGCGCCCCATCTATCTACCAGGGACACATACTACAGACTCTAAGGGTTGCTCCAGGGAGAACCAGTACCACAGTCTCTCCCTCATCTAATTTTCATGCACACACTATCCGCTGGAGACCTGCCAGGCTGTGGGACAGCCCTCCGGTCCCCATACCAAGCACTGTGACACTAGCGTGCCTAGGCCGCAACCGCCAGCCGTACGGTAATCTGGGTCCCGGCTGCCTCCAGGCCCCAAGAAAAGGCTAGGCCCCGGTGGGGGATGTTGCAAGTGGCATCATGAACAGGATTTCTACTTCTGTGCCTTATCCTGGCACTATAGACTGTCCTTTATTAAAAATCTACTGTGTTGCCTAAACCTGCCGCCATCTGGGTTTAGGCCCAAGTGACTTTGTGCTTTTTGACATTGACTGTGTTACATTGCTGCCACATGCTGTCGAGCTCCGCTCCAGCACTCAGGAGGTTAATAACTGCAATGGACTATGCTACCTCTGGTGCAGCAGCGCCTGAAGTGTTTACCTCAGGAAACTGTGGCGCAGCAAGTTTCCAGCCCGCCAAAACCTTCACTGGCGGGAAACCCTGAGGCATCGCCAAGCTCCACCCCCTGCGCGTGTGACGCAAAGTACTGTGGAGGAGGAGCCAGAGTGTGAGCGGCCGGCAATGAAGAGGGTTAATCAGCCATCTTGGATTTCGGCACAGGCCGCGCCTAAACCTGTCAGCAGGACTGCGACTGGAGGAGAGCACCGCTGAGCATCACCGAGCCCCGCTGCCTGCTGGACCTCAAGAACTAAGTTCTTTGCGCACCGGAGCTGTCCTGTCATCGCGGTTGATCCTGAGTGAGTTCCGCTGGGGAAGTTAAAGGGGGTAGAGATTGTTTCCGACGCTAGGTTAATTGGCTCACCTCCCAGGGAATAGTGACTGTGCTTTAAAGTGCCCATGTCCCCATTACTGGCCATCGCCCATAGCAACGGACATTTTGTACCCCTCCGACTTCACTAGGCTAGCCCAATCATGTCAGCCCAAGACGAAGACACGGAACCGGGGCAAGTCCCGTCCCCCGGTCCCTCCTCAGGGTATCGGAGCATGTTAAACCTGCCAGAGAGCCCCTTCAGCCCCTCTGCAGCCAATGTCACCGGTGATCCCACCATTATGCCTCTGACTATGCCCTACTATCTGAGGGCCCCCCGGTTACTCCACTACGAAGGACAAATGCACACCCTCTCTGAATTCAAAGCCAAGTTGCTAGCTACCTTCACTCTGTATCCGCTCACAGAGGAACAGAAAGTGGGCATTCTAACCGGGCAATTAAAGGGACCCGCTCTCCGGAAAGTCAAGTCTTTACCCCGAGAACAGCGCCAGAATGTGGTGCAAATCCTCAATAGGCTGCGCAACACCTTTGAAAAATGTACAGCCTCTGAGTTGAAGCAGAAGTTCTTCGGAGAAAGACAGAAGCCTCAAGAGTCCCTTAGAGACTTTGCCCTCTCCCTACAGGAGACATGGAAGGCTATAGTCCGCCTTGATCCCAAAGAGGCTGAAAACCCTGTTCAAACCCTGCGGGAGCAATTCGTTAGTGGACTTTTTGATAGACATCAAAAATGTCAACTAAAGATGCTGTCTCTTCAACATGCCCAGGCCTCTTTTCTTGAGTTCAAGGAGATTGCCATTGACATACTAGGGCAGTGATGGCGAACCTTTTAGTGACCGAGTGCCCAAACTACAACAAAGACCCGCTTATTTATCGCAAAGTGCCAACACCGAAATGTAATTTATGATTTATACTCCCTGCTCTGTCACAGTTTTCATTGATACCAGCACCCTGAGGACACCAATAAAGCAGAAAATAGTCCCAGGTAACGCTGTCACTTTAAAATAGCTCTGTGCACAGCAAGTCCTGGGCTGTCTGGGACTGCAGGAAGATACCTGGAGTCATCTCTGGTGATGGCCTGAGTGCCCACAGAAAGGGCTCTGAGTGCCACCTCTGGCACCAGTGCCATAGGTTAGCCATCACTGTACTAGGGGAACGGTTGCCCGCTGAACCGCAGAAAGAATCTGAATCCGTGGATATGGAGGATACTGCTCTAGTTTGTCATCCAGCGCAGCTGACATCACCGCCTCCCGCGTCTGCGGAAGTTGCTGCCCTCGCAGAACAGGTCACCATCCTGGCGGACACCATGAGCAAAATGCTTGACCGACTGGCCCAGTTGGAAGTAACCGTCTCCCCCAAAAGGAGGAAGCCACCAGAGGACTCTGTACAGCCAGTTACTCCCTGTGACTCTCCAGTAAAAACGACCCCCAAGGGTGGCCAAGTCCTTAAACACCTGGAGTCAGAAAGAACCCCGACAGCGGTGCAGCTACTGCCGTAAATATAGACATGAAGAGAATGGGTGTCGTCGGTTAAACGACAGACCCTTGGAGCTACGGGAAAACCTCCAAGGGAAGAACCTTTAAGTCCCCGAGATTCCAACTGGATGCCCAGGCTCGTGGGGACTCGCCCCATGGTTCATGTAACCATCAACGGAGTTACCCTACCGGCCTTAATTGACCCTCCGAAGTGCTACCCTCGAGAGATGCCGAAGAGGAGCATCCTTGATACAGCCTCCCAAGGCTTACTTGAACATTATTGCTACCAATGGGAAAACAGTACCCATCCGCGGCTACTGGGAACCCTCATCCACCATCCAGGGACACATACTACAGACTCTAAGGGTTGCCCCAGGGAGCTCCAGTACCACAGCCTCTCCCTCATCTAATTTCTTGCACACACCACCCGCTGGAGACCTGCCAGGCTGTGGAACAGCCCTCCGGTCCCCATACCAGGCACCGTGACACTAGCGTGCCAAGGCCGCAACCGCCAGCCACTCCGGTATTCTGGGCCCCGACTGCCTCCAGGCCCCAAGAAAAGGCTAGGCCCCGGTGGGGGATGTTGTACAACGTTGTGCAAATCAACTCACGGTTCTTTAATGAACAACAGGTAGCAGGCAACGGGCCCAAACGGTCTAACAGCAGATTCAGATTCTGGTACTGGAGTGGTCATGGAGAGTGGTCCTCAGGAATAAAGTACCAGCCTGGTAGTAGGTGCAGGCTAGTAAATGACCCCCACTGTCTCTCTGTTCACTCTCAGACGCCTGTAGTCTGGACTGGACCAGCTAAGACTGGACTAAGACCATGTGCTCCCACATGGACAGGTGGTAGCACCTCTCCAATCACACTCCATTTTATAATACATCCACATAATTGGATAACATTTTACACCCATTTAACTATTGCCTTTCCAGGCAGAGGCTACAGCTGCAGATTACCTGAGATCTCCCTGCATTATCCCTTGGGTGTGTTGCGCATGCTCACCAGATAGATCCTGACAGGTAGAGGGTCTTATTCGCAACTATGTTGGCAGGAGTGTTGCACATGCTGCTTGCAGATTTGACAGGGATATATTCACTACTTGGCTGCAGGAGTTGTCTATGGACTGGGCACTATGTATAATCCACTACTTCTGCTCTATAACATGTTGCCTGCAGATATGACACTATGTATAATACACTCAGCTCCTTCTGGTCTACTGTATAACGTACTGCCTACAGATAGGGCACTTTGTATAATCCACTCAGCTCCTTCTGCTCTTCTTTATACCATGCTACAAGCAGATATGACACTATGTATAATTCACTCAGCTCATCCTGGTCTATAACATGCTGCTTGCAGATAGGACACTATGTACAATCTGTTCAGCTCCTTCTGCTCAATACCGTACTGTCTGCAGATGGGGCACTTTGTATAATCCACCTAGGGCCTTCTGCTCTATTACATACTGCCAGCAGATAAGACACTATGTACAATCATCTCCGCTCCTTCTGCTCTATAACATGCTGCCTGCAGATAGGACACTATGTACAATCTGTTCAGCTCCTTCTGCTCTATACCGTACTGTCTGCAGATAGGGCACTTTGTATAATCCACCTAGGGCCTTCTGCTCTATTACATACTGCCTGCAGATAAGACACTATGTACAATCATCTCCGCTCCTTCTGCTCTATAACATGCTGCTTGCAGATATGACACTATGTATAATCCACTCACCTCCTCCATCTCTGTAACATGCTGCTTGCAGATATGACACTATGTATAATCCACTCAGCTCCTCCTGGTCTATAACATGCTGCTTGCAGGTAGGACACTATGTACAATCTGTTCAGCTCCTCCTGCTCTATAACATGCTGTCTGTAGATAGGACACTATGTACAACCTGCTCAGCTCCTCGTGCTCTGTAACAAGGAGTGGTCACTGCTATAAAGATATATTATGAAATGATAATATAACGATATAACAATATTGAGGAAATTAAGATGGGACATTACTTAAAAAAAATGTTTAAAGCATTTTAGAACATAATTGTGATTTTATAACATTATCTTTGTTATAAGTGAAAGATTATTCACTGAGCTTTATCTGTCTGGGTATTGTACACAGATCTCCTTGTCTAGAGAAATATGTGAGACTACGCTGCTCCATGAGACACGTGAGGAAATCAAACCTTAGCAGCGCAGAACAGGACATTACAATATACCCACTGTACTCGCTGAATACCTCCGGGACAAGGCCAAGTCTACCTCCTTATACATGGACGTTCCTTGTACAGTGCGTTCCCTACTGTACCAGTGGCCTTTTCTGGATTCACCCTTTAACTGCTGAATTTGCTATCAGTTTATGTACATAAGGGCATATTGATATGTGAAATATTAGGAAAATGAACCATCCTGGACTCTACAGAAACCTGTTGTGACATGATTTTTCTAAGTCTACCAACAGTGTTAGCCATTGGCCCTAGAGATCTATGTTTAAGGAGCAGCAGGACTGTGAAAAAATGCATTCATAGTCCAGGATTGTAGCTGACATAGAACACTGGGGGAGTGTATTCACACTGCTGTATTATTCCATCTCTGCATTAACACTTCTCCCCAGCCTTTCCCCTGCTGTAATATCTAACCAGAAGCTTGCTGCTGCTCCTAATTAGAGCAATGGGAAGAGGCTGTACTGTGTTTAATAAAGAGATCTGTAGTGATCCAAGTCCAGGCTACAATCCTGGAATGTATATACATTTTCCACAATCTTACTGCTACTAACAACACACACTAAAGTATGCTTACACAGATTTTCTATCGCAATACCCAACAGCTTTGTAAGGTCAAAACTGATGGTAGACTACATGAATACAAAACAGCATGTTCAGTAATATAAAAAAATAATAAAAAAGTACACATACATCAATATTCATTTGAAATTATACAGATAAAAAATACTGCTCTGCACACAAAAAACAAGCCCTCACATGCATTACATAATATAATTATCAATTTGGTATTGCATAATTGTACTAACTTAGTAACAATAGCATTTCAAGTGCAAAGTGTTGTATAATCAACACTAAAAGAATTGTGAGACTTTAGTTCAGATTCTACAGAAATCATAATTCTGATGCTTTCTCCCTGTTCCACCCATCATATAACATCTAGAGCTTTAGTTCTCTCCATCACATCTCCCTCCTCACACCCGGTCAGATCTCTTTGAACGTGACATCAAACCTTCACTTTGACAGCACTTTGTCCTTCTTCAGCATCTTCCCAAGGTCACATTCCTTACAGGTCCCTCCGGAAGAGTTCAGAAATTTTAAGACATCATAAAACTGAAGGGGTTTGAAATCTTGTAATCAAAGGATTGTAAAACAGAAGAGCTCAAGTGTCGTAATCATCCTAAGTAGTGGTTGTAGGTTATTTGGATGGTGTTACATCTATTTTATAGCGTAGTTGTAAGGCCCGTTGCACAAAAACTTATGGCCAGGGCTAGTATACAGGAGAGAGGAGGGGTGAGTGCTGCTCACCCCTCCCCTCTCCATAGATAAGCCAGTACAACACAATATAAGACATGTCCCATATTTATCTGTGTGCGGTGAGACAATGTGTTCTCACCGCACCGTGACCGTGCGCAATAGGTGTCAATGGGGACTGATATCTGACTGTAAACTGTGCAGCCGGATATTGGTCCCCCACAAGTTCAAGTTCAGATTAAATGATGTATAAAGATTAAAGGGAACATATCCCATCGAACATGATATCTTATCTGCAGAGAGAGGGCTACAGAGCAGGAGAAGCTGATCAAACTGTACACAGTGCCCTATCTACAGCTGACATGTTATAGAACAGGAAGAGCTGACTAGATTGTACATAATTTATATCTGCAGGAAGCATGTTATAGAGCAGGAGGAGCTGATCAGATTGTACATAGTGTCCTATCTGCAGGCAGTATGTAATAGAGCAGGAGGAGCTGAGTAGATTATACATAGTGTCCTCTCTGCAGGAAGCATAGAACATGAGGAGCTGAGTAGATTGTACATAGTGTCCTATCTGCAGGAAGCATGTTATAGAGCAAGAGGAGCTGATCAGATTGTACATAGTGTCCTATCTGCAGGCAGCATGTTATAGAGCAGGAGGAGCTGAGTAGATTATACATAGTGTCATCTCTGCAGGCAGCGTGTTATAGAGCAGGAGGAGCTGAGTACACAGCGTCCACCTATATCTAAAGAGAAAGCTAATGTCCTATTCATGTAAAAAATCAAAAGTACACATAAAGTCCTCAGGGAGATTATCTTAAAATAGGCGCACTACACTAAAATGTTGCATCCAATGGAATGGAAAGACATGGTCACTTACCTTAGCTTGTAGTCTTCCCCACCGCAGAGAACTGGTAGCTCAACCAGGATATTGTATAGCAGCAGAAAACTTCAGTTCCCTGTGTAATAAGGTCAGTGGCGTCAGAAGTGGGATCGTAAAATGGGCCGGGGAGTGATGTGCACAATACAAGCCCAGATCTGATTACTCTCTGCCCAGGTGTTATTGTGGCTGCAGCGATACCTTGTGCTCAGAAGAGGTTCCTGTTCTTCTTGTTAGATTTCTATCCAGATTGTGCTTTTTTTGTCTAATATGTGTTGTTGGACCTTTATATACATGTACAGTGGACCAGTGATTTTCCTCCTACTCTTGTTTGCATGTATTCACATTTGATAATAATACAAAGGTCCCCCAGTGTAGTGATCTAAAGTCATTTCTGGTTAAATAGGGGGGGGGGGGGTAGAGATAATTGATGAGTTTATAAATAATGGGGCTCAATTACTAAGGGTCTCTTTGCTCACTTTTTTATCGGACTGTGCACCTTTTTTGTGGATTACATGGCTTGCACAGGTATTTCAAAAGTGCCTGTGCCGCGATTTTGTCACACGCGATCCTTTTTTTTTCATTTGGCTGAACAAGTCAACATAAGCCACTTTGGCCCAATTTTTAGCCTTAGGGCACATGCAGTCCGTGACTACAGGCCGTATGTGCCCCACGAACTGCACAACTTGCAAAGGATGGAAGCCCTCACATTATATCAAAATATGATGCAATGGTTTCCCGTCTGCCGGCTGGACTGCAGCGCAGTATTTACTGTCTTCTGTGCAGTCAGTGGGGCCCACATATGGGCCCGCATCCACGTACTGCACAAGTTCATGTGCATGAACGCTTAAAGGCATTGAATTCTTAGATATTAAACCCATCCCTGTACAAAAGGCGTGGCTTAAGGCAAAATCTTCCTCTTTTGACAGTGCCAAATTTTACGGCCGCGTTCATTTGATGCGTTTACATTGGGCTAATTTAGGGCTCATTCACATGGCCGTCTGCGGGGACGTACATGCAGCCGCAAAAATAGATGGCAATAGCGGCACATGTGTGGCACCGATCCAAGCCGCACACCGCAAAAAGATAGAGCCTCCTCATCCAATCCCTTCCCTTCCTTGATTGAACTTGATGGACAAGTGTCTTTTTTCAATGGTATAAACTATGATACTATAATACTATGAGTGTGCGGCCGCTGTTTTCTATGGAGGGAGGAGGGGCCACCGCACAGCGGGCAAGGGTCGCAGATCGCACTTTTGTCGGACTTTGCACCATTTTTGGGATTTGCGCAGCTTGGATAGGTATTTAACAGGTGTCTGCGCTGGGATTGTGTCGCACACAATCGATTTTTGGCACATCGGCGCTGTCTACCATGCGACACAAAGCGGTGGGGACGAGCTGTTGGTCGATTCGGCAGATTTGGACTGTACGCGGGATTTAACTTTTTAATTGGGTCACAGTCTAATGCACTTACATGCACTGGGAAGAAGAAGGTGAACTCCGGCAGACCTGAGCAGGGAAGCGACACATGCAGGATATCGGACACACAAGTGATATGCACTTTCTGTTAACTCTGCGGACCAGGTAAGTAAATGTGCCCCATTGTGTTTTGAAACTCGTGGCAAATGCATTAGGCAAAACGTATTTGAAAACATATAATTATTAATGATAATTATTGATGATGGTAAACACGTTGGGTCGACCTCCCAACTCCACCGTTGGGCTCCCATCATTTCCCCTTCATATTGTGCCCCCCCCAATCCTTCTCCTTTACTTGTTTCCGTGTAACAGTTTTTCCACCAAACAATTTAAGCCCTATCCATATCTTAACTTGCTGATCGGTGGGGGGTCTCATTAATCACGAGAACACGGGGTCGTATGAGGTCCAAGGTACCTCTGTTGGACCCCTTGCCACTCCGCGAGATGAGTGGAGCACATGGCCGCGCATGGAAAACCCCTTTAATGCAATATGTCCGATGTAAGTTAATTAGATATTTTTGTAGCTTTTTGGTGCTGTGGCCTTCACATGGTATCATTTTATCATATGTCTTTTAGCCTCCCCCATAAAATCCCCTCTCCCGGATTTCAAGGCATTACATTCGAGGGTTGTATATTCCTATATGTACATAGGAGTCTCTTAATGAGACGCCATATGTCACTAAAAATGTTTTCGACAGCGCGCAACCATAATTATACCCACAATCCGACACAATCCAGCCGGTAAAGGTCACAATTTGTCATAATGGATTCAGATACGACGGTGGGAAAGAAGCAGCGCTCATTGATTTTCTCATTCTAGTAAACACTCTGCCCTGTGGATGATAATTCGCCTGCCTACAGCATTTACGCTGAAGTGTCGACTTTTTCCAGAGCTTCTTTCCAAAGGAAAAAATGATGCAAACAATGTGAATTATTACAAATAGGGGCAGATTTACTTACCCGGTCCAGTCGCGATCCAGCAGCCGGTTCTCCGAAGCTGATTTGGGTCTGGCCGGGATTCACTAAGGTCCGTGCACCAATATCCACTAGGTGTTGCTGCTGCACCGAGGTCCGCCGGAGTTCACCTTCGGTTTCTTGGTGCAGGTAAGTGCGTGTGAAGCGACACTTTTTAAAAAAAAAAATACAGCGATTTTTCCGAATCCGTCGGGTTTTCCCACTGCCACGCCCCCGGTTTTTGGCGAAAATTTGTCGCAAATCGGAAAAATTCGGGAAACCCGACAAAAAAAAGGCAAATCGGGCCCTTAGTAAATGTGCCCCATTGTCTGCAGAGGAGATATAAGAGGAAGGTCCCAGAAAGTTCATTTTTT
The DNA here is from genome assembly GCA_019512145.1 of Engystomops pustulosus. Lineage (NCBI taxonomy): Eukaryota > Metazoa > Chordata > Amphibia > Anura > Leptodactylidae > Engystomops > Engystomops pustulosus. The sequence continues at coordinate 17,481,001 of CM033648.1, forward strand.
CGGAGCCAAAGTTCATTTTTGGCGTTAAACAATGTGTGAAAGTGGTCCAAATGGTGTAGATGTTAATATTTTGCCACTGAGGTTTACAGATTTATATTTTTACAAAAAAAATGGCAGAGAGTAGTGAATGGAGTTTTCTATGTATTTGCAACATTGATTCCCTCTAACTACATGTTTGGCTGTATAAGTATTGTAAATCATTCACTAAGCTCTCTGCTCTGAGATTTATGATACACAGGCAGTCAGACATGCCACATGTCCCCTGTCAGGAGGGCATAAACCTTCTAATGTCCAAATTAGCAGCAAGTCAGTATATAGTCAAGTAAGGGAGGCTGTGGAGAAAAATGATGAGCTATAAAAATGTTACTGCCACAGTAACAATCAGGCATCATGGTGTAACTGTGTCATAATCACTTGTCAGATTGTACAACTGGGATCCATACAATATTATAGAGGTATCTTCCATGGATAGCGCTGTGCTGCTGTATTCTGGCTACCATTTGACAGCTATATTACAGTTATGTTTTCTAAATAGTTTTTTACTAATTCCTGTTGGGGCTTGAGCTCCTCATTTTTTAAAACCCTATCAGGAGCCTGGTTACCTTCAATAAACCCCTGACTGTAGACGCAGATGATATATTAGGAGAATGTGGCTATTATAATTTTTACCCATGCACAATGGCTCATCTGTACATGTGTATGTGCCTGATACTGTACATTAGACTATGTAATTGAATTTAAAGCAAATGTGTCCCCTGGAATAACAATTTTATCTGGTGACAAGTTCAAAAAGCCTATGCTGTGCTGATTTTGAAAATGCCTTTGTCAACATTTTTGGATCATTTCAGTACTTTATAAAACGTTTTTTCACATCACCTGGCTCCCTGCCAGCAGTGTGGTGAGTCCCATGGGGGTAAGGGAGCGATTGCAGCTTCCTGTGCCTCAGTCTCCTCATGCATTCTTCCTCTAATTCCACCCCCCCACCCTCCTTCCCCTTTCTGCTTAATGATGCACATGACAGGAAATGGGAGGGAGCTGGATGAGGGTGCAGGTGAGGAGACTGAGACACAGGTACACAGGCTTCTGCAATCATCATCCCCCCATCCCCTCCCCCGGGACTCATGAGCCAGGTAATGTGAAATGAATTTTTATAAAATACTGAATGATGAAGCATTTTTAAAATCAGCATAGCATAGGCTATTGAAACTTGTCACCAGCTAAAAATGACTTTCCTGGTAACAGTATTTTTTATTTTAAAAAATTTGGTCAAAATGTTGTTTTGTTGCTTCATTTTGCAAAAAGAAATGTTTTTCGGCACAATGTGATTCATTTTTTTCATCTCCCCGACCATGCCTGTAAAAGAGCACTGCACATTTTTACCTCCATACCATTAGATATATCTGCATGTATTGGGGTTCTTGTGGTGGACAGCAGCAGGTGCCCAATGGAAAATGCTAATGTGTCTTGTACATTCTTTTCGCAGTGTTACTAATACTTAGTGTGCCATCTGCTGGCCATGAGGTGTACAGCGCACTGCTCATCACAAACTATTAATTAAACATCTTAATTGAAATTTTTTTGTAAAGGATAACAAGATAAGGTAAATACCTAACCTACCCCCCTTTCCCAGAGACCATGCCTCTTTAGGGCTCATGTACACAAACATATGAAAATGGCTGTAGATACATGTGGCATGCGGCCCCATTCATTACAATGGGATTAGGGCAGCAAGGCGAACGCACAACTCGGCCTCAATGAGGAGATACAAAGCATATAAAGTGGGCCATATTCCATCTTAAAAGATACTGGAGATCCAGACGGTTCTGATGGAACTAGAACCATAGTTCTATGACTTCCCATTGAGAAGCTAGAACTCATCCAAAGTTTTGGGATTTCATCCAAGCAGGAGGCGTTACTGCACCAGCCTAGGGGTGGGGATGTTTACCCAACGCATAAAAGCAAATGGGACCCCTTAGCCATTGTTCTTGTCCAGGGGGATTATTACAACACATGATCACATCACAAAGGGCGGAAGAATTTGAAAGCCCATTCATCCTCAGTAGTGTACCTTGTGTACCATTAAGGGGTCCGGGCATTCACACAAGGCCTCACTCTTCCACACCCTCTTTTCATGCCAGTCATGAAGCCCGCAGGTATGAACATGTAAACAAAACCAATGTCAGCTTGGAGTGGTCATTTTATATTGTCAAAGATTACAAACGTTACGTTGGGACAACATGGACCCAGGAGAAGAGGATAACATTTGGGTGAATTGGAGGCAGCTCAATCCAGCAAGGAAGGCATTGAAGATAGGCCGCTCAGTAGCTCTTCACATCTGGGACCAACAGCTCTCCAAATACCCTACCAGCTAGGAGGATCACTTTTGTGATCCTACTATGCCCAGAATGGCAAACAAACCTCAGGACTGAAGACGGGAGACCCTTTAGGGAAGCCAAGCGACCGCACCTTAGGTATAGGACCTGCTCTATGTTTTGCTGCATGGCCGCCCAGATCAGACACGGTGCGGTGAGACAAAAATGTGCTCACCTTGCCTGCATGCTATGCATGTCTATGGCAGCCGTGAGCTGGCTGCCGGTTTTGCTTATGACTGCCATAATGCAGACGTGTGCAGGGGGCCTAATGCAGTAACTTGAGTAACAGTTACATTTTAACTACAATACGGTCATAAACGGGACATAGGGAGGGGCCACCACTTATCAATCAATTTCCTAAAATTCATAGATAAGTGTGGAATATTGATGGGGCATGTCCATTTGCATGGAGACGGGCGTGTAGTCTGCAGCTCCCGCACCTAGTTACTCTTTGAGCGCTCCGTAAGCTAAACCTCCCTAGCTGGACATGTCAGAAAGAATCCCAAACAGGGATGGATCATTTTCTTACCAGCACCTCAGGCTCCGGCGCACGACAGGCAGTCGTACCACGTGCTCTCCTGCCACGCATTGAGAGCTCTGGTGCAACTAAGCCAGCAACATCCAGCACCTCTGAGACAACCGCCATCCCGGACTCCCAGAAGCTCACCCTCAGGCCCAGTCCGTCCCGATCAGGAGAATATGGAACCCTCTCACAGGGCGCCATCTTGGGCAAGTGAGAACGATACTAGGGGGAACCAGCAAATATCTTTGGCTGTGCAAGACAAGTCCTGCACTCCCGGCCTCAAAGAATTCCCCCCACTTCTCCACAAGCCAGAGACTGTGACATCAGAAGACCCACTAGCCTGCTCATTGCCTTCCAATAGCCAGCCCCTAGTGGTGGTCGAATCGCAGTGCTCATTCAAGCTGGGGCTGAGTCCTTCCGCTTCATACCTGCCACCCCAGCTCAGAGTCCGACTGAGCTTAGGAAGACATAAATGCTACCCTGTCACTCACTGGGCTTTTCCGCAGGCCTGATCCTTGTCTCCACATAGCTATGCTTCTCTTGACAGTCCTCCTACAAGACTCTCATCCCTGCTCCAAAGCCGACTAAATCTCACTTTAAAGGGTTAATTGAGGAAGTCAAGGACACTACTGCATGGAGCTTAGCTCAGTCAGACAAGATCTGCGTTCTTTGGTGAATAGGGTGGATGGAATAGAGGCTTTCCATGATGACACCAGAATATGTGTTTTGCAACTTCAGGAAATGTGGATACCCAGGCAACCATCATACATGATATGGACTTGGACAACTGGGGGTGCCACAAAGACATTCGATTTCCGGGAGTTCCTGAGCCAGTAAACTCTCTTCAATCAAATCCTGGACCAAGAGATATAGTGTGTTATGTTACAGAGGATGAACTTGAAGAATAAATAATGATAAAGGCCAGGAAAATTGACCCCCTGATCTTTGATGGAGTGCAGGTTCAGGTTTTCGCTCATCTTTCCTGGATAACGTTACACAAAAGGCACAAAGTGAGGCCAATACTGTCCAGGCTGCGTGAGAATTCCATACCGCTGGGGTTTCCCCTTCACCCTGATGGCTACTAGAAATGACCAAATGGCCTTGTTTCCCAGCACCGCAGATCTACATGCCTTCTGCCAAGCTCTGGACCTCCAGCAGCTTTCCCTCATGAGTGGTCTCAGGTACAACGGAAGAGAAACTGCCCATCATCCCAACATTCACCAAAAGACCCAAACACTTGAGCTCCTTCATCTGGAGAGTCTCTTCTCAGTTCCTGTGCAAAGGGTTCTGGACTTTCTTTGATGCTATGATGACTGGAAGGCCATGCAGACATGTGGTTTCGCTAACAATTAGTTTGCCACATAAAACTCAGGTTTTCCTTATCTAGAGGATACGCTTTCCAATGTGGAAGGGCATCCCTGCTTGATCAAATCCCTTGACGGTGACTATGGACTTCCGTTATGACACCCATATCAATATTACAGTTTATGGTTACTGATTGGTACCTAACTTTCTATTACGTCGTTGTCAATTCTCCCCCCCCCCCTTTTTCCTCCTGTGTCTTCCCCTAGGTATCATTATCTACATGCTTGGAGGCAGATGGGACTGGACAGATCGCTTCTACCACTATGGAAACTCTAGAGTAGAACTGCATTCTATCCAAACGGGGTAGACAATACCATATGCTTCTCCTTTACTCACCGCCAACCCGATGGTTAAGCTATTTACATTTAATGCAAAGGGGCTAAACTCTAATTCTAAACGGTACACTAACTAGGGAGAACCCTGCTGATGGCCCCGACCCAACCCCTCCGTAAGAAAGTCATAGAGGTTTGAGCTACGCTCATGCGTACCTAGTGACTCTGGCTTTATTCCAAACAAAACAAACAAACTTTGAAAGGCGCACACTCTTTTAGCAAGGCAGCTACCTAGACAAATCAGGTAGGTCAGCAGCCCACTTCATCCACCAGTCTGACGGAACTGTATCCTATGACCCTCAGGAGATTTCCAACAATTTTCACAAATGCTTTTCTGAGCTGTATAACTTACCTAACTCAATGCCCTTTGACCCTACCTTGCGTAATTCCCAGATTGACTCCTATTTGCAGTCTTGCGACCTCCCTCGTCTCCCGCCGGAGGCCCTGACTACCCTCAATGCCCCTATTGAGGAACTATCTGAGGTCTTGAAATCACTTCCCAAAGTAAAATCCCAAGGCACAGGTGGGCTAATATACCTATAATATCAATCCTTTCAATCGCTTTTATCTTCTCATCTACTTACACTATATAATGCCTTTCTTCATGGAGCGTTGATTCCACAGGAAATGTCTCATTCCCATATCACCTTCATCCCCAACCCTAATAAGGATCTGCTGGATTGCTCCAACTATCGTCCCACAGGCCAACAGGCTCATCCAGGGGATCTCTCACCTAATCCGTAAGGACCAAGTTGGATTTGTCCCATCTCGTCAAGGGGGTGATAACATTAGGCGTACAATAGATAGAGGTTGTGAACAAGACAAAAAGCAAAGCCCTTCTCTTAAGCCTAGATGCCGAAAAGGCGTTGGATCGCCTAAAATATCCCTTTTTGGCCCTATGAAACACACTAGATCAATACGGCTCAAATGAAGCAAACTTTATTCTTCCTGGAATTACCCCACTCCCCTATGACGCCCCTATCTTTGAATGACTTTGCAAGTTAACAGTATATACAGTATATACAGAAGGACTTATTTCAACGATCTATAAGATCTTAGTAAATCCTGACCCTGCAGATATACCTAAGCATGAATACATGAGAAAATGGGGATCTTTTCTGGGGAGGAAGCTTCCTCACGAGACCTGGCGCCAGGTATGGGACAGAGCGGCTAAAAACTCTCTAGAACAAAGAACCAGTATAAACTGTTAATGTTCTGGTATCACATTCCCGCATTGTTATCACATATACACTGACTCCCCTGATGTCCGAGGGCGGTGTGGGATTTGCCATACATATTAAGGTCATGCATATTTTATCCTCTGTCCTGAAGTGTCAGATCCCTTTAGATCCTAGAACTTGTCCATCTTAAAGGATTGGGTAAACACACTTCCAGGTTACTCTTACACCTTCTGACTCCAACTAGATGTTCAATCTCAGCAACCCATGCACCCTCTCGAGTGGATCCAGGAGGTTCGCACTATGAGCACCTCACAGCTCTCCTGTAGAAAACTGTAGAAAGGTTTGATCACATATGGGCCCCATGGGATGATTACTGGATGGGCCAGAGTGTGTGATAAAATGTTAGCTCCTTTGATAGGGAGCATCTCTTACCTTGGGGTCAAAGATACCACCTTCTGCCCTTTCTGTGTTCCATACGTTTCATGTATTTTGTCAACTGCTCCCCCCCCTCCCCACTACGGCCTATGAGAGTCGTTCTTTATATTAGGTCCAGTCCTTTTTACAGAAAATTAAGGGCCACATTTATCACTTTTGTGCGCCTAAGTGTAGTAGTTGCACCTAAATTCTGGCGCACTGTTTTGCCAGAATTATCACAAGCTACAACCATCTGTGATAAGGTAATTTCCTGCCTCTTATTAATCACTTTACTTTAACACAGTTTAGGCGCATTTTTGGCGCAGTTTAGGCACAATGTTAGATTCGGGCACTTACATGTGATCCTGCTACAAGCTCCTCTCTGCTTCTCCCACATCCCAGAATGAAGATAACACTCACAGCAGCACCCAGGTGTGACACCCTGCACCCAGTGACCTCCTCAGCAGGGGCTTCTCCTGGAGGGGATCCCCCAGTGCTGGTCTCCTGCTGCACCCCTGTAATTCTGCACAATATCCCCCTCAGACACTGTGCAGAATTACATGGGGGACACTTGTTTGTAGTATCTGCAAACTTGTGCAAAGTTCTCTTCTCTCTTGCTGTGAGCTCAGCGTTTTGCAGAATGTTTTGTAAATAGAAGGTGATGAACTGTAAATAGAGTCTGCAGCTCCTGTCTGCAGAGTATCTAATGTATCTATTATATGTTCCAGTGTCTGGCTGAGCTTTGCTGCTAGAAATGAGCTGTTCTGCAAAGGGGCTCAGTGCTTTCTTCTCAGATAACGCCACCTTCGGGCTGGAGTGTTTTTGCGCCCGTTTTTGCGCCTAAATGAAAACGTTGCAAGTGATGAATATCATTAGGCGCAGCAAAACATCTGGATTGGTAAGATAGATGAGGGAAAGCTGCTTATTTGTGCAGCGGCTAGTTTGGCATTTAATCACAAAAATGGCGCAAAAACGGTGCGCCTGAATGAAAAGGTGCAAAAACAACAGAAAAAATGAGTGATACATGTGGCCCTATATTTGACAGTATTTCTTTTAAACCAGCAATATTTGTAAATAAAAAGTGAATATTATAACTTCCTAAATAGTATTACCAGGACCTAGTACTTTGTAGGTCAGTGTTAAAATAATCTATTCCCGAAGTCGTTGGCTGCAAGATTTTTAATGGAACAGCAAAGCTCATGGACGTAGTGCTTAAAGGGGTTGTCCAGAGTTATAAAACATGACTGCTTTCTACCAAATACACATGCTCTCCTGACCATGGGTGGAGCTGAGCTACAACACCGGCACATACAATAGGGCCGGTGTGGCGCTGTTTTTGGAAGAAAAAAAAAACCTCTGGAAGATCCCTTTAAAGCATTATACAATAAAAATAATTCACTAAATATTCACCTGCTCAATGATTACTTGCGTTGGACTGTGGACAGATTGAATACCTCGGTACAGTAATTATAAGGTCAATGCTGTGATGCACATGAACATTGCATCACATACACTTTCATCATCTTATATAAAAGTCTCACTATCTGGAAAGGAAGTACAAAATGTTACTTCCTAATTCTTACTGTGCAACATTTATTCTTTACAATGTATCACCACTATACAGGCAATTCCCGGGTTACGTACAAGATTGTTCCATAGGTTTGTTCATAAATTGAATTTCTATGTAAAACTGTATATGTTATAATTGTAGAACCAGACAAACATTTTCGTTCCCCAGTGACAATTGAGTTTCAAATTTTTTTGCTGTAATGGGACCAAGGATTATCAATAAAACTTCATTACAGACACCTTACAGCTGATTATTGCAGTCTGGGACTAAAGTAACATCCAGAGAGCTTCACCAGAGGGCACAGTGGGCAGAGAGTCTGTCTTTAACTAGGGGTTGTCTGTAAGTCGGGTGTCCTTAAGTAGGGGACTGTCTGTAATGACTGTTCAGGTGTCCAGGCTGGGTTCACATCACGTTATTCGTATACGCTTAGCGTATCCATTGACAAATAGTGGCAGATGAAAAGTTAATAGTTTACATGCACTAAGATAACTATTCCAATTTGGGTCATGTCTTTTGAAGCTCCTGTAGGTTTATTGACAATATTTGAGTGAATTAGAGACACACCTGCGGATGTTTTAAAAGGCACTGCTTGTTTGTGTAGCATCATGGAAAAGTCAAAGAAATCAGCCAAGATATCAGTGAGAGAATTGTGGAGATGCACACATCTGGTTCATCCTTGGGTGCAATTTTTCAGAAATCTGAAGGCGTCTTATTCAGCTGTACTAACATTTATATGCAAGCTTAAAGGAAACCTACCACTTAAAAGCGGTAGTTTTTACACACATATACATGGCACCAGCTCAGGGTTGTTATTAGTAGAATAATGCCCCTATCGCCGATTTATAAGTTATATTAACTTATATCTTGCCGCACCACACTAGCACACGGCGCACCATGCGTGCGCCGAATTCTGAAATGCTGGAGAGCCGGTGACGGCACACGCTTGCCTGCGCAATTTAGCACGGGGAAACAGACGTCACTGGCTCTCCAGCACTTCAGAATCCGGCGCACGCACGTTAATATAACTTATAAATCGGCGATAGGGGCTTTATTCTACTAATAAAAATATGCTCTGCCACCAGCTCACCCTGATGTATATGTGTGTAACAACTACCACTTTTAAGCAATAGGTTTCCTTTAACGTCCAATAATTAGGAAGGAGAGGGGTTCTGCGTCCCAAAGATGAATGTGCTTTGGTCTGAAATGTGCATATTAACCCAAGAACAAAAGCAAAAGACCTTGTGAAGATGCTGGCTAAAGGTGGTAAGAGGGTGACATTATCCACAGTGATATAGTCCTGTATCAACATGAACTGAAAGGCCACTCTGGCAGGAAGAAGCCATTACTCCAGAAGACATCAAAATGTCAGATTAATGTTTGCACACAGGACCTTAATTTTTGGAGACATGTCCTGATGTCTTACATTGATCAGCTGATTAGGGAGCACCTTTCCATCCTACAAAGCACAGAGCTGTACATTGTACAGAGGCTGCGTTTGGTACTGCACCTTAGTCCCATCCACTTAAAAGAAATGATAACAAACCAGGTAACAAATGGACAGGCCTGTAAAGACGGAAGTGGTATTTCAGCCCAACTCTGATATTAAAAAAAAAATAAATATATATATATACCTTATATACTCGAGTATAAGCCTAGTTTTTCAGCACAAAAAATGTGCTGAAAATCCCAAACTCGGCTTATACTCGAGTCAAAAAAATAAATATATCTAAACTCACCTTTCCGGTGACCCCTGTATATCTTCTGTGCGATCTGTCCGGCAGCGGCGGCAGGCTATATACACTGGGGCAGGGTCTGGCAGGCTATATACACTGGGGCAGGGTCTGGCAGGCTATATACACTGGGGCAGGGGCTGGCAGGCTATATACACCGTGGTCTGCAGTTCCCGCTGGAGATCTGCTGTCTCCGGTAGCGGGGACCTATGTAAGTATGGTCCGCTGCCCTCCTCCACCTCCCCCTCACCTTCCCCGCGTTCCCCGTCGCGGCGCGTCCCGTCGGGTCTCCGCTCCGCCCCCGGACCTCCGCCACGCCCCCGGACCCCGCGCCTTATAGTCCGGTGCGCCTTATATATGGAATTATTACATATATAAGGCGCATCGGACTAATGCGCCTTATAGTCCGGTGCGCCTTATAGGGCAAAAAATACGGTATATATATATTCAGTTGTGGTGAACCTATGGCACAGGTGCCAGGGGTGGCGCTCAGAGCCATCTCTGTGGGCACCCAGGTCCAGCACAGAGTTTGCCAGACAGGTCAAGCGACTCAGTGCCTCCTCCTGCAGTCCTGGGTAGCCCAAGATGTGCTGCATTTAAAGTAATATTAGAGCACAGAGCTGTTGACGGGGCTAAGTTATCATTAGAGCTCCAGCCCCAAAATTGTTCCTGTTCGAAGGAGGGAAACTACAATAATAATCTGAATTTTCCCTCCTTCTTTCAATTGTATTGGTGAGCACCAGACACCAATACGATTGAAAGCTGTGGCAGAGCAGAAAGACCTAAGTTGCTGATTAAATTGCCGTGTCAAGTGAGTCTTTGGCCGTTTGGGAATTTCAACTCTAAATGGTTCACCATGACTGATATAGGTCCTTAACACTACAGATAATAACACCATGCTATTAGGGGGAAACAACACTCCTTTTTCTAAGGTCCAATTGACATGTGTGAGAGTCAGCTGTTCACCTTACATTCCCCATAATGGACCTTCTGTTACATCTGTAATTAATAGCCAAAAAAAGAGGCGGCTGCTTCTGTATTAGGGATACTGGACTCAAGAACAATAGACACTACAGTGAGTTTTATGCTCAAGCCCCTGACAGCCCTGCCTGCTTGCCTCTGTGTATCCTATCGATACATGACAACCACAAAGACAGTCCCTCCCTAGGTCACTGCAGATACAAAGATGAGCAAACAGAAAAACACAATAAGCAGTTGTAAACAATCCAGGTCATAGCTGAGTGGGTATATAAGGAACAGAATTGCAAATACCAAAGAATAGTCACAAAAACAAACCAATAATTTAATACCAGCAATACAGCATTATAGAAAATAGAGCTAGAAAATGAATTTGACCAGCAAGGAATGAACTGAGGACAGGATATTTACAATGAGGAGGAACTCTGTCCCAGATGGTAGGAGCAGACACTCACAGTCACGTGGTGTTAACTCTTGTTGGTCCAGACCCTGGCTGCAGAGAGACGTATGCACAACTCTCAGACAGCCACTAGAACAAAATTCATACTGCTGGACGGGAGGAAACCTTTTAGTGCATCCATGGATTTTTCCATGCATACATGGACGTAACTGATGGGTTTCTAAAGCACATTTGAAGCTTTATTGCTTGGTTATTAGTCAGCTCAGGAATAGTCCTAGAGACGTGAGGGGGAAGTTAAAGAATTAAAGAAGATAATAATCTGGATTGAGATTGAGAGCAAAGGTAGGGCTATAGACTGAGATGACGGAGTAGAGTTAGGGAGGTGAAGCACTGTGGAGAACTTTGTGGATGAGGTGATTAGTTTAAATTGTATTTGGGAGGTATACTAGTGCATTGACTGGCAGAATCTGGAGGCATCCGTCGAGCACTGGATTTGAAGACAAGAGAGATTAGTAATTGGAAGACCGATTATTAGGGGGTTACAGTAGTCTAGACAAGAATGGATCAGAGCGACAATTAGCGGTTCCAATTGTAGAGGGTGGATTCTGGAAATGTTTTTGAGGTGCCTGTGGCAGGAGCATGCATGTGATTGAATATATGGTGCAAAGGATTCCAACACAACTCCAACACACTGGACTTGCTGCCTGGAGGCTATGGTGATACCACAAAAGAAAAAGTTGAGGTCAGGGTGGGGTCCTTTAGTAGATGGTGGAAAGACAAGATTGTGTCCATAAGCCAAAATAGCTTCACTGATCACTGATATGAAAAAAAACCCCCTAAGTCTACATTCACAAAATGTATGCCCGCCGTACCGTAGTACGGCTGCTCACCCCTGCCCCTCTCCATAGCAGTACACAGCGCATGGCCCTATATTCCATCGAAAGATAGAACATGTCTTATCTTTCTATGGGCTACGGAACGGTACAGTGCAGCACGTGTGCTGCACCGTACCGCTCCCATACAGCACCGTAAGGCCATAGAAGTGTATGGGGGATGTATATACACAGTATATACGTCGGCTGTATATATGTCCCACATACGTTCGTGTGAATGTAGCCTTAGGCCTCTATTCACATGTCTGTATGGAGGTCGTATATATGGCAACACAATTTGCGGCCAAATCACGGCCCCTATAGAGGTGATGTCTCACCGCACCGTGGCCATATAAATTGAGCTTCAAGAAAAGAGAGGAGACAAACGCTGGTGCAGCAGTATATAATTGGGTATCATCTACCAACAAACTCAAGCATGTTAAACCAGGGACACTTACTCACAGATCCAGGCACTTTGACTGTGGTAATCTTCTTATATTTGTTATCTATGGCCTCCTTTCTTCTAAAAATCATAATTTTTAATTATGCTAACGAGCCTGAGGGGCTATCCTAGCCGCTCTGTGATCTGGCTTTACAGACTGTTACATTGTCTCACTTCAACATGGTTTCCAGGGTTTCTTTGAATGGTGAAAAGTTTTAAACTGAAAGAAGTTAGGAGAGATATCAGCTTTAATAGTAGAATAAACAGAGAAAGGAGATGGTTTAGTAATTTATAAGAGGGTTTTTTCCTCTGCTTTATAGAAAACCAAGATAGAATGGGGTTGTTAGATAAAGTATAGAGTGCATTAGAGGAATACAACGGTGAAGGAAGGATGGAAGATTTGAAGTGATATAGTGGACTTTGGGGGAATGGATGGACAGTAGTCAGGGAGTCATACAATAGTTAACATTAGTACAATTATATAAAAGTGTGTTAAGTTAACAGAAATGCTAGATAGCGCTTTGTTTGTTTTCTCTGAAAACTATCCTTTCTTACTAATTACTAATTCTTACTAATTGTTATTGCCATTTTTCTTATTGCCATAATCGTACATAACACTCATATAGCACACACACAGCCTAAGGCCTAATGTATATGACAGTATGTTTTTTCTATATTTAGAAATGTATTTTTCCAGTAAATACAGGAAGTTTTTCACCCATATGAGCAGGTATAGAACCGTATTCATACAGTATCCAGCTGGCAAATTATGGCTGACTATTGGCTGGCTGACAGAATTCACCGACCACTGGTTCTGGTCTACATGGACTAATTTGTCAAGCTCTGTGTAACCCTGCTTAATATGTGTGTGTTATATAAATAACGGAATTATTATAGTTATTATTACTAATTATTACTGCACATACATAAGACAGCATACGGTACAGAAACGTATGCAGTACCTATGCAGCCCATATTTCATATGTTCCCAAGGACTTCTATGGAGCGCACAGAACGAAAATACATGAGAAATCAGGAAATGCTCTATATTTTTTTATGTCTCATGTATGGTATGGTACAGTGGACATTATAGCCCTGTAACTTAATGGCCGTATTGCACTTTGTAATGGATGGGGCCTTATGCTACACTTATATAGGGCCTTTTTCATACGTTTGTGTGGATGAGGCCTAAGGCTTATTCAGCCTTCATGCACTCAACATATGCATAAAGCCGGGTGCAGGAGAGAGAAGGGGGAGCGCCCCTCACTCATCCCCTCTCCGTTGACGGCCAAGCAATTATGCATGGTGGCCGTCCTGCTTGGCCACAGTGCGGTGAGGCAGCACCTCTATAGGGGCTATGATCCGGCAGAAAATTGTGTGTCCAATCAATGGCCTCAATACATACGTGTGAATGGAGGCCTTAGGTTGGATTCACATTGTTTTTTTGTCATATCAGTGATTTTTTTTACTGATGCTATTTTGGCTTATGGACACATACACATTGGTTTTCTCTTCCTGGCTTCAGTGTTCTCACTGATGCCTTATTAAACCATTCTATTCTATGGGCTTTTTCACACTGCAGTTTTTTCCACTGATCAGATAGAACCCCTGGTTAAGGGGTTAAAGAAGATTTTAAGGCAAGGAAAAACTCATATGTAACAGCAAAGTACACATGAACAGATGATTTGCAGGGTTTAGTCAGATGAAAAATACAGACAAAAGACCGCAAGCAGGGATGAGGAATAAATATATGTACCTGAACAGGAAGAAGTCATTCTGAAACTTATATTTCTCCATAACTTCATTTATGCACATCTATGGCAGGATTTATTTGTCGGGGTGGATTAGATGGGTTGTTACTGACATTTGGTAAGAATTTTATATCAATAGCAAGTTTAGAAATATATTTACATTTGGTGATGTGTTTTATATTTATTTCACCCTCTGTATATCTACTAATTTATCTATTATTACACAGGTAAAACTGCCAGCAATAAATCCTAAATTTATGAATGACAACAGTGGAATTGCATCTGGAAAAGGACCTCCTTCAACAAAAGCCAAGGGTGAGAAGTTGGGGAAGAAGTGTTTCTTTCCACCAATGTAAGTACTGAGCAGTTAAAGGACCTACCTTAGTTTTACTGATGGTAGACGTGTCCTACTAAGAAGTTCCTGAGGAACTATGGTACTCGGACTTTTTTTTTTTATTACTCTATAAATCAATATTTAGTTATAAAAACTATGGTAAACGCTCTAACTACATCACTGGAGCGCCTTTTCTTATTATTCCCCTGTTCCGCTAGCTGTCCAGCTTCAGCCCCTCCATAGGGCATTGTTATATATGAATATTAAAGTCAAAACTGAGATTTATATAATATGGACACTCACATAGCTTGCCAGCAGATGGACATTGCCTGAAGCCTTGGAGTGGTGCCATAAAAGACTTGGTGATTGATCATGGGTCACCTATGTGCCCCTTCTCAAGGAATATCCTGTGCAATCTCCACAGGAAGGGTTTATCCATTAACTTGGGGCATAGATCAAAGGCATCAATATCCTGGTGCTCAGGAGAGCTGTGTTGTTGCAGGCCCAATCATATTAACTCTGGAGGGCAATAAACAAACATCTGGTGTGAAAAGGTAATACAAGGACACTTTCCCATGGGAAGCCTTATTGTGTCAGGTGGGCAATAAATACCATCCCTGGGAGGTCACCCAAGCCATTTGGGACAAAGGCCTGAGGAAAAGATACCAATTCCAAGTACGAGAGCGCCATCCTGAGGAAGGAGTAAATGACAACACCAAGGAGGCCAATATCCTATTACCGGAAGCTGATTGGCGACAAGTCATCATGAAGGCCGGAAGATATCCGAGCAGGGGTGGAGTCATGAGCATCTGTGGGTGTGATTGTGGTAGCAGTTGAGGTATATAGGTATAGTCAAGGAGTAGACTAGTACTAACTTACTAAGGATGGACTAATTATATAGTCTTGTGTCTGTTAGTCATGTAGTCTTAAGTTTGTATGTATTTTTAATCCTAGAATAGAACATTGAGGAGGCATTTTTATCTTTTATTATTTTCCTTTTATACTTTGTCATCTTTTATACCTTTTTAATTAAACAAGCCTTTCTCCAAGTTTGGACTCTGCATTTGCAAGGAACAATTCTTAGTTAGAGCAGGTAGAAGGAAAAACCCACATATTACAGGCATACAGCAGCCGACGGACTGGACTGCTAGCGGAACAGGTAGTGAATAAATTATAAGACAAGGCGCTCCGGGGATGTAGCCGGAGCGCCCAAGTCCAATTACCATAATTTTTAAAACTCTATATTGCTGCAATCGCTGCATATATATAGTAATGATTAACGATGGTCCTCTGGACTTGTTTTATTAGAAACTTCTTAGTAAGACACCTCTACCATCAATAAAACTAAGGGTAGATGTCCTGTAACCCTTTATACCAATTTTCATTTTTTTGTCCTACCACTTTATACTCCCTTCCTCCCAAAAGCTGTAACTTTCATTGCCATAATGATCAATTACTCATCGACTCAGGCACTGGCATTGACTCTAAAATCAACTTTTATTATTACGCTTGTAAATCAGAAGGATGCTGGGATTGTTACCAGAGCCCTTTAATGCTGCAGCTCTAGTTTTCATTTTTGTCACGGGTGGTCCCACGACCCATATCGCGGGTCACAGGCTCACCCGTGCTTCTCTGCCCCCGCCAGCGCTGCTTACCTTCCCCGGCTCGCTCCCTTCCGCCGTGCGCGCGACCCCGAATGCTAGGTCACTTCTCTAAATTTAAAGGACCAGCGCGCCATTAATTGGCGCTGGCCATTTTGCAAAATCTATTTAAGCCTGCCTCTTCCTGCAAGCCCATGCCGGATCTTCGTGCCTAGCGCCCTAGAGAAAGCTTTTCTGATGCCTTG
Organism: Engystomops pustulosus; assembly: GCA_019512145.1. Taxonomy (NCBI): domain Eukaryota; kingdom Metazoa; phylum Chordata; class Amphibia; order Anura; family Leptodactylidae; genus Engystomops; species Engystomops pustulosus. The sequence continues at coordinate 17,497,111 of CM033648.1, forward strand.
TGCTCTTCTTGTGAATTCCCGTTGTGACCCTGGTTCCGTTTCTGACATCGCTCCTTTGCCGCCTGCCCTGACCTGTTGCTACGTCTCTGACTCCGATCCTGTGCTGCCTGTCCTGACCTCCTGCCTGTCCCCGACTACGAGATTGCCTGCCGTTTCTGTACCTCGACCTTGGCCGCCACTGCGGACAAGTCACGCCTGTGGAACGACCTGGTGGTACCACGCCGCAGCTTGTCTAACCCGCTTTGCGGCGGGCTCTGGTGAAAACCGGGTACCACTTAGACTCCGGTCCCAGGTAGTGGCTTGTGTCATCGTCCGCAGTCATTCAGAGGATCCACAACCTCTAAGCCTGACAATTTTTATTGTTTTAAGGAGATGACTTGAACTTGTGGATCTGATTGCTTTTACTGTAATGGTACTGTATTGCAATGAATGGAATTTTTACTCTATATCTCTGAAAATCTTTAAACATCCATGATTAAGATATTTATGCAGGTATTTAAAAAGTAATTTTGCCAGGCTGGGCATAGCAGGGCGACAGACATCTATGGAAACAACAGCTAGCACACGTCCTAAAAAAGATTTGTATGCAGAAGGCCTTAGGCAAATAAACTACACATGACTAGGAAGGACCTGTCTTTGGATGACTTCACTTAAAGGGGTATTCTCGTCTTGGCATTCACATTTAGTTTCATTAATCTGCCATATGTAAACATTTCTTCAATTGGATGTTATTAAAAAAAAATGATCCTGTGTGAAGATAATTTCTCATAAATGTAGTCATGTTGTCCCTTAGAAACGAGATGGCTTCCTCGGATACGACCACGTCATACTCTGGCAGCGGTGGCCAGACTTGCGCTATAGAGTCCTGCCGTACCCCCTGGATTCAGCAATCATTACCACAGGGTGGCTGTGCGACATGCAGTAACTCCTGGATATTTTATATACAATAACCTTTTGTTTATTTGTGCAATCACTCCAGCAGAGGTGGCCGTATCCGAGGAAGCTATCTTGTTTGTAAGGGACTACACGACTACATTTATGGAAAATTATCTTCACACAGGAAATTTTTTTAATAGCATCTAATTGAAAAATGTTTATTAATGACAGATTAATGAAACTGAATGTTAATGCCCAGACGAGAATACCCCTTTAAAGATTTACAGGGTAAAACTAAAACCCATAGTGTAGGTAACTGTCTGCAGAGCTTTTACAGTTGTACTATATGGATACGGATTGAGATTGAACTAAATAACATTTGTTTCTAAGGTTTTAGCAGAAACTACATGTGTGCATAATTTATTTCCAATTCCTAAAAAATAGCCTTCTTATTTGAATTTGTTTCCTCTTGTCAATATTACAGGCCAGCCAATAAAAATGACTCGGTTAACATCGGCAAATTGCTTAGCAACGGATATGGAGATGAATGGTATCGTCAGCATGGCGAGCCAGAGAAGAAATCTGTACAGAAGGCAAAAATGAAAGGTAAATCACCAAGCATAAGATAAGTTTCTTTATACTTCAATGTTGAGCCAATTGACAAAATGCATAATGAGGGAAAATCATTAAACACACTGGTTAAAAATTTTTGTTTAGCCACTGTGCAAAAAAAAAAAAGCAAAATAAAAACCATAAAAAACACTCCCAAAATGGTACCAATCCAATAAAAACTACAACTTGTGCTGTAAAAGATAAGCCCAAACACATCCCCATATGTGTTAAAATATCATTATTCTATAAGTCTTGAAATGTGATCACATGAAAGTTTCATCATGCAAAAGTCAAAAAACTTTCTTGGAATTATACAAAGTTGGTGTCTCCAGAATTATACTGACCCAAAGAATAAAGTAATTTATACCACATACGTGAGGGAAAAAAGTATTTAGTCAGCAGCATCCTCCATTTGAGAGAGGCCTGTAATTGACATCATGGATAGACCTCAACTGTGAGAGACAAAATGAGAAATAAATTCAGAAAATCATATTGTCAGATTTTTTTAATCGAATTTCTGTGCAAATTATAGTGGAAAATAAGGATTTGGTCACCTACAAACAAGGAACATTTCTGTCTCTCACAGACCTGTAAGTTCATCTTTAACCCATTAACGCCGAAGCCACGTTTTATCTTCCTGACGCGGCCCATTTTTTCAAATCTGCCCTGTGTCTCTATAAATGGTTATAACTTTGAAATGCTTTAACATATTCAAGTGATTTTAAAATTGTTTTCTCGTGACACATTGTACTTCATGTTGGTTAAAAAATATTGGTGGTATGTTTTGCATTTATTTATGAGAAAATCAGATATTTGGTGAAAATTTGAAAAAAATTCTCGATTTTTGAACTTCAAAATGTTATACTTTTTCCACATATAGTTATAACAGCAAAAAAACGTAATAACTAACATTCACCAAATGTCTACTTTATGTGGACATGGTTTTTTAATGCATACTCTTATTTTTGTAGGATGTTATGGGGCTTTGAACGTTCAGTGCGATTTTTCACATTTTCATAAAAAACGCAAAATCCTGCTATTGAGGGACCTGCTCAGGTTTCAGGGGTTGGAAAAAAATTGGATTTTTTTTTTGGCTAAATTACTGTGTTTTTCAAAAAATGTACAAATTCTCAGTGGATAAAATACCAAAAACACTCCACAAAATTTGATACCCAATCCCTCCCGCATATAACAATACCCCATATGTGGTGGTAACCTGCTGTATGGGCACACGCCAGGGCATCGAAGGGAAGCTGCGCCATTCAGAGCAGATTATTCATTGTCACTTTATAATGGCTATACAATCTTTATTTTTTGGCAATTTGGACATATAAGGGCTTATTTTTTGCGACATGAGATGCACTTTACAAATATTTGGTTTCCTTTCTTTTTGTATCTTTTGGGGGTCGTACACCGTACACTAAAAATACTATATTATCTTTATTTTACAGATCACTACGATTACGGTGATACCTCATTTATATAGTTTTTCATTTATTTTTACAATTTTACTGGAAAAAAACTAATATAGAGGAAATCTTATTTGTTTTTGCATCGCCATCTTTTCGGAGACGTCACTTTAATATTTTTTAGTTGACAGAGCTGGTTTAGGGCTTATTTTTTACGTGTTGAGTTGTCCTTTCAAGTGCTACCATTTTGGCGCACATAACTTTTTTTGATCACTTTTCAGAACATTTTTGTGAAGAGATTTTATGAAAAATGTACATTTTGGCAAGTTTTTCGTGTTTTGTTTTTACGGCGTTCACCTTGCGGACCAAATAATGTTTCTGAGTTATTGTACGGATTGTTACGGACGCGGCGATACCAAATATGTGGGGTTTTTTGGCGATTTTGTGGGGTTTTTTCACTTTATTGCATGTGCATAGGGAATATTTGTGTTTAGGGGACTTTAACTTTATTTAATTAATTCTTTTTATTAAAAAATGTTTTTATTTAATGTTTTTAACTTTTTATTTACTTTTACAGGTTAGCTTGAACAAGCGATCCACTGATCGCTTGTTCAAGCTATTCTTCACCTTACACAGTGTAATTACAGATGTATTACAATGTGTAATGTAACACGCAGAGCAGAAATGTCCAATCGCGGGTGTTAGAGGCGGGTGTCGGCTACAATATATAGCTGACATCTGCAGCTTCTGGTCCAGAAGTTTGACGTAATAGTACTGCAAATTGCGGGAACGCACCTCCCGCGATGCAGTACTATTATGTCAAATGTCGGGAAGGGGTTAAGAGGCTCCTCTGTCTTCCACTCATTAACTGTAGTAATGGCTCTTGTTTGCACTTATCAGTATAGAAGACACCTTTCCACAACCCCAAACAGTCACACTCCAAACTACACCATAGTGAAGACCAAATTGCTGTTTAAGGACACCAGAAACATTGTCCCTTGATTAGGGGCTCCACGCAAGATCTCACCCTCTAGGTTCAAAATGATCACAAGAACGGTGACCAACAATCCCAGAACCACATGGGCGGACCAGGTGAATTCCCTGCAGAAAGCTGGGACCGATGTAATAATGGCTACCGCCAGTAACACACTACGCTACCAGGGACTCAGATTCTGCAGTGCCAGACATGTCCCCCTTCTTAAGCCAGTACATATCCTGGCCCGCCTGAAGTTTTCTAGAGAGCATTTGGATGTTTCAGAAGAGTATTGGGAGAATGTCATAAGGTGAAATCGAAGTAGAACTGTTAGGTAGAAGCAAACCTCCTTCCATCAGCGAGGGCATTGAAGATGAAATGTGGCTGGGTCTTTCAGCATGACAATGATACCAAGCAGACCACCAGGACAACAAAGGAGTGGCTTCGTAAGAAGCATTTCAAGGTCCTGGAGTGGCTTAGCCAGTCTCCAGATCTCAAATCTTTAGAAAAATTTGGGAGGGAGTTGAAAGTCTGTAAGTCTGTGTTACTCAGCAAAAGCACCAAAGCTTAACTTCTCTACGGGAGATCTGCATGGAGGAATGGGCCAACATACCAGCAATAGTGTGTGCCAAACTTGTGAAGACTTACAGAAAACATTTGACCTCTGTAAATGCCAACTAAGGATTTATAACAAAGTACTGAGATGAACTTAAGTTATTGACCAAATACTTATTTTCTGCATGGCACTGTAAACTGAACCCAAACATTTACTGTAGACATCTCCATTCCATTGGCCCTCCTTCCCAACAGGATTTATCCCCCTCACTCATTTTTGAGTGATGTGAATAAGTCATTTCACCTGCAAAAAAGTAGCATTTATAGTTCACCCGCTGCAGCTTCTGGCTGCAGTATGCATTAACCCCTTGCTGCCGATGCCCATTTTCTATTTTGTGTTTCCATTTTGCACTCCACAAATTGAAACATCCATAACAATTTCATTTTTCTGTGTATGGAGTTGTATGGGGGCTTGTTTCCTGCATTACAAATTGTACTTCCTATTGACGGTAGTTAGTATTCCATGCCCTGTACTTCGAATTTGGAAAAAAATTCGAAATGCAACCAAATTTACCAAAAAAATGCCTTTTTGTCATTTTCTCGCAGGCTATGTTTTTACGGCTTTCAGTGTCCTGTGAAAATGACAACTCTTCTTTATTCTCGGGTTTAGTACTGTCACAGAGATACCAAATTGATCTGTAGGTTCTATTAGGTTTTGATATATTTTTAAAAATGTAAGACAGTACAAGCCATTTAATATGCAGCCACAGATGTTAAACGTGTACCCTGTGTGGAGTACATTCAGTGGGGGCCTCCAATTAAAATTAAATTCACTTTAATAAAGTTTTCTCTAAAAAAAAAAAGTATTTAACCCCTTGAGGACGTAGAGTAAATACTTAAATTTTTCGCTCTCCACCTTCCAAAATCCATAACTTTTTTATTTTTCCGTGTACAGAGCTGTGTGAGGGCTTATTTTCTGCACAACAAATTTTGCTTCTCAGTGACGTTATATATTATTCCATGCTGTGTATTGGAAAGCTTACAAAAAAGTATTCCATGGTGTGTACTTGAAAGCTTCCAAAAAATTCCAATTATGGTGAAATCAGTATAAAAAATGCATTTGCTTCACTTTCTTGTGGGCTCAGTTTTTACCTCTTTTACTGTGCTCTCCAAATGATACTTTATCATACTTAATCTACTTTATTATTTGGTTCTGTACAATCACAGTGATACCAAATTTATATAGATTTTATTGTGTTTTAATACATTTTCAAAAAAATGCTAAAAACTTTTCCATACTTTGGTGTACGAAGCTGTGTGAGGTGTAAGTTTTTGATAAATGAGTTGCCGTTTTTATTGCTTTTTACCGTTGCTGCTTTCTACCGTTTACGCCAGTTTTCTGTCTGGCTATGCAGACAGAAAAGGGACGTGTTAGTGCTTAGTCCGAGTATGAACCACATTTATTACTGATGTGCGGCACAATTCTGTAATATGAACAAAATGCACCAAAAAAATGGTGCACACTTCCAGAGCAGTGCAGGGGGATCTAGATTAAAGAGGACCGTGTGCCAGTTTTGATTAATCTAGCGCACCCAGCACACCCCACAGTTGAATTGCACGTAGTACAGTTTTCACTAGTTTTGATAAATGTGGGCCAATATATTTCAACTAGACTTGCATACTAATATTTTAGTTTTAATATTTTTGGACCTTTAAAGGATTAATTGAGAATTACAGGTTTTTTTTTCTGTGTTTTGCAGGTTTCGATTAAGAAGAGGAGGCCCATGTTATCTTCTATATTACAATTTAAAGGCTGTATTATAGGTTCAAAACTTGCTTACAGAAACTAGAGACAGCATACTGAAGCTTAAGAAATAACACCCCTTAGAAACCAACTTTGCTTACAGGTAATCTACCACATCAATTTTACATCTACAAATACACCAACAAAGCTTTGTAGAGGATAAAATTCTGACCACAGGATACCTTAATAAATGCTGATCATTGGCTGATTGCTGCTAAAAATACTTTATATTTATATAAATTACACTGAAGGGTTCTGGGGGGGGGGGGCATCATCGGTAGGGGAGGGCCAGCAACTGAGCTACAAGCCCTGCTGGTATCTTTTAGCCTTCTAGACTTCTAGCTGATTCTTCCTACCTCCCCATAGCCCTTCAGAATAATTTAAGGTATAAAGTTTTAATCACCTGGCAATTATCTTTGATAATAGTATGCCGCTGGTCATATTTTTAACTGGTAGTGCTGGTAGATGTGGTAGATTTCCTTTGTTTATTGCAAGCAATACTGTCACGTTCATGATGTAACTATTTCTCATGTTCTCAGGTCAATTAAAACTCCTAATAAATTATTATTCTTTGCTCTAAATTGTTATACATTTTTACAGAATATATATATTTGTTGTTTATTTATAAAAAAAAGAATGTGTGCAAGCTGAATTAACCAAACACAAGCAATACATGCTGTAGATCTGAATGCTTTTTTCTGTGTTTATTGCTGTGCTGTAACACAGCTATGGGCTGCACAGACTTGCAAAACAGGACTATGGTGTATACAAAATGCATCACTTACTGCTCAATTCCTTCATTTAGAAAAAGATCAAAAGGTATAATGTGACACAGAAATCCACTACGCCTTAGATTTCTATACGATTCCAAATTAAGGGTTAAATGGGTTTTCCCGCAAAGCAAGTCCTCAGACAAGGGCCTAACTTGGTAATTGGTGATGGTTTCAGTGATGGACACCCCACGGATCACTAGAATGGGTGTCCAATGGGGTCCGATGTTCCCCCATCTCACCCCACTTAGCACCACCGAGGTGGCTGGAGCAGCTCTACTCGGTAATCTCCGTCGGCTCCATACAGATGAATAGATCAGTTCGGCCATATGCGATGGGAGAATCAAATCATGATGAGACCAGTAGTTTTCTCAAGAAGCCTTGATTATTATTATTAAAGTATAAATTACATACTTCTATCAGTAAATTAGCATGATACAAAAACAATGGGACAGTGTCTCATTGCTTCATGAGAAATCTACTTTCTACATTCATTGGCTCAAAAAGAAATGGATGCTAGGCATACGAGAGATACATTTTGCAATAAAGTATTAACCAGCTATACAGCACAGCTTTTGTCCTTTAAGCTAATACAGCATGTAAAATGAAAATGATTCTACAGTTATATTGAAATTCTACAGTATAAAGGAATGCAGTGTATACTGACCCAGATAATTTAGTCAACAATTTAGAAATAATTTCCTCACCTTTTGTGATGTCTCAAGCACTTATTTCAACAGCTACTTCTCTTTCTCTAAAAGAAAGAACACGTCTACACCTGATTCATCACAGCACTATGGATTGAGACCTTCACAATATCCTTTTTACTTTAATAATACATAATATTGGAAACATAAAAAGCATAATAATTTCAATTAGTTATTAATGCAAATATTTAAACATATAATAGCTTGAAACAAATAATTCTTCATTTTGGAAGCTTTTGATGAAAATCCAATAATAATATTCTACCAGTGATAAGAACTTTCACATGAGAGGGCAAACATTTCAATTCTCTTATAACTATAGTAACTATAATAACTTATTACTGTCTGTGATATAAAGAGCTGTGCACCTCTGTGACCATGGTCAGATTTCTATCCACTGGTAGTAAATCTAGAAGCTTTCTATAAAAGGACAGCAAGCAGAGATCTAAAAACACTGTGAAGAATTGATATAGAAAGTATATTGGAAATATAACTTTTCATTATACAAACAATAACATTTATTTTCTGAAATGGAAATACCTCTGGAATGGAATTCCTCCTCACATTGTGGCCTCTTATCTCCCCTCATCTCCCCTTCATATTGTATTTTTATTCATATTTTTTTGTTTATGTTTTTACCTACACAAAAAAATTTCAAATTTTTTTTATTTTAATTTTGCTTTATATTTTCTCTTTTACAAGTTTTCCCCTGTAACTGAGGCATCTATAAGACCCTCAGTTACAGGGTTGGTGGCCACCTGTAACTGGGGATTCTGATCAGAGCTGTACTGGGTCTAATTAGACCCAGCAACTCTTTTAACCCCTTTAGACCTGGCAGTCACGTGACCGCCGAGTCTATGGAGCCTGAGGCAGCGCAGGCTCTGCTCCTTCCTGCATCGCCCTCTTTCAGCTAGATGCTGTGTGGAGCAGAGAAGGGAGAAGCGGTAACATACCGCATCTCCCTATTCCCTAGGGTCTCGGAGACCCGGTTCTTCTCCCGCGGCTAGTGTGGGGGCATTAGAACACTGCAGCAGCATCTAAAGACGTCGCTGCAGACTCTGGACCTGCTGACGTCTAAAGTCAGTGGCGGTCCGAAACAAATTAATGGGGCACATTTACTTACCCCGTCCCCGGAGTTTACAAAAAGTGTATTGTCCGACGATAATGCACTGTGCCGCGATACACTATGATTGTGCGCCCCTTATCCAGCATGTGTTGCTTCCCCGCTCAAGTCCCCGGAGTTCACCTTCTTCTTCCTGGTGAATGTAAGTGCATTGTCTTGCGACACAATTTGAAAGTTAAATCCCACGCTCAGTCCCAATCGGTCACATCGTTTGACGGCTTGGGTACTTTTGGACATAAAATATGTTGGCACTTGACTGGCATTGACTACTCTAGTGAAAAATGGATCAGTGTCTCTCCTTCAACAGGTAATTACACAAGGGGAATTGTTCCTATTATTGTACCGTCATCCCACACCCTCTTGCTGGAAATCGCCTTGCTCAGGTAATATACTGTGACTTGCTTGTTATTGTCTTATTCTATTTACCTGTTGTTAGAAGCATAGTATCTACAGTTATAAGACAGTTATACCATATATCCATGTTGATGGTTACAAATGTTGTTTGAGAACAGTGTGCACATCATTTTTACATAGTAACATCAAGGTAATATTAACTACGTAGACTGCTGATTAACTATTCGTTATGATTTTTTGAAATCATAGTCCAGGGTGTCACACGTGTTCCTACCGTAATCTAGTCCCCCCAAAAAATAATGATATTATTTTATTTAGTAATAATAAAGCTTTATATATTTTATAGGAAAGTGTCTTGTTATTAACTTCCTGTTTGTGGCACATTAGTATATGGGAGGGGGGGAATATTTTCAAGATGGGTTGACTATAGCATATATTTTGGATCCAATTTTTTTTTCAATGGGAAGAGAGTCATGTAACACAAAACTTTTTGAGAAAAAAAAAAACAATGGTGTGCTTGGAGAAACTTTATTCTTTCATGAGTTATTTAAGTTTATTACCGCTGCCTATTGTGTTGGATTGTAAATTCAACCCTCTTCTCCCACTTTTGACGCACTGATAGCAACACCACAGAAGAAAGGCTAGCACAGACTTCCAGTATCCATTGTTTCAGATGCTGTACAATCTCTTATCATCACAGCATAGACAATTGTCTTCAGAAGACCCCAAAGGTCATATGAACAGTGGATTGGTCATCGTGGGTCAGTTGAATAGCCACCAAGGTCTCCTGATCTGACCCCCTTAAATTTTTATCTTAGAACTTTTAATGTATTAAAAGTTCTGCACCGCTTTCATGAAATGTAACGTAAAGCCCGGGGTTAAGAAATGCCTTTTACATAATCAGATGCCATTCTTGTCCATAACATGGCAGAATATGGAGAGTCACAAGATCTATAATATCCATATGCATGCTTTGCCTTCCAGTGTACTTATAATAGTACTCAGTCTCATTCATTTCACCCCTCTGTACCGTAGATACGTTTCCGTTGATTCAATTAATAACCACCTCAATCGCAACTTAATCTGTCACTGCCCTAGTGAAATACAGGGAAGTGATAGTAATTAGACTGAGTACTATACTATACGGTCCGAGAACGTAGAGCATGCATAGACAGCTTATGGATGTTTAGGATCACATGACCCTCAATCGCCTGCCATATTATGGATAGGAATGGCTGTTTACATTTTTGAATCGAGGGGCTTCATTTTACATTTCAAGAAATTGTTGCAGAGCTTTTAATAGATGTATATTGGATACTTAAAGGGGTATTCCAGGAATAAGCATAATTCATATACAATTATGTCATTGAAATATAAGCTAATATGTTATTAGTTATTTAATGGTATGATCCCCTTAGTAAAAAAAATGCTGTTGAAATACACTGTAAGGAAAAATTAAAATGCTACTAGCCTTTTAATCAGTCAATTGATTTTCTCCACTGCTGGTCACATGTTCACATCACATGTCCTGCACCTGCCTGGGCAGGTCATGTGATCACCACAAAGGCTGTAGTTGATTGGTTGCAGTGTTGTGGTAAGATGTCATCTCAGTGAGGTAATGTGCAGTGATGGCAGTTACACATCATTACTATAGTAATAGAGTAGGACAGTCTGTTACATCATCACTGGGATCAGAGCATGAGAGGGCGGAGGGGTTACTGAGAACTTGTAGTTTCCAGTGGGGGACATCTTGATTACTCCACCTACTTTAGAAAGCCCATAGCATTTTGTAAATCATAAAAACAAACTAGTTAAGCCCCTTTTTTGTTTAAGAACCAGCTTTATTGGGGATGCAAAAATGTGGTACAACATCATAATGCATTATGACAAATTAAATAAATACATTTTTCATGTCACAAGTATTACATATGCATTCCCTATATACTTTGGAAATATTATACTTCCCCTGAGACCTACATAGTCATCACTAGGATAATATGTTGGACAGGTTAACTGAAAATGTAAACCATTTATAACAAATCTAGTGCTTGCTATCAGAAAGAAGTTGCTTGTTTTAGTTATTTGATAAATAATTTTTATCTCTCCGAGATCATTTTGCAATGCTTGCCTACCTCTCTATAACATTCAGTTTTTCCAAGGTCCCTTTTTAATACTCCATTAGGTACCATGCCATGTGCTGAAAATGGGACATTAACTCTCTGATTTCTTCTCTGGTAAGGTGTTTTCCAGGAAGAAGGACTTCGTTTTTATATCTACCCTTTTTTAACTGTTTTATTGAAAAATATGCACACATCGTAATACAGCAGTGGTATTAGTATTTTGTATCAAAGACAGGCAAGATACATGTCATACATAGTCATAACATAAGTTCACAATTAGATTACATAAAAGCTTCAAGTGACGATCAGTATGTGCTGATTACATCTATCTATATATCATCACCTGAGATGAACATGAACTCAGTTACCCACATTAGGTATCCTACCTAGTCGTAGCATAAAGTCACTGCTTGGTTTTAATATGCATGAGCAATAAAATAGAAAAAGAAAAACAACAAGAACAAAAGAAATAAACACGTAACAGTTTCCCACAGGTCATGTCAATACTTTCTGCAGTAAGTGAAGAGTTGTGAAGAGTAGCGGTAGGGGGAATATAATGGAAAGGAGCAAATGTGCAACACAGTCTCAACAGGATATACTCATAGCCAAGACTGCATCATCTACCAAGTCTGTCAGCCATTTCTTCCGGTGAATAAGAGGTGAGAGCAGAACCACACCAGGTATCCCTTACCTTACTAAATTTCACGGGGCATCCTCTGTGCCTATACATAACTTTTTCGAACTGAATTATCTTATTTACTGGGGATTTCCATTTAGAAAGAGAGGGCCTATCACTCATCCAAAGTAATCTCTCCCCTTTTAATCGTTTCTCGTCTATCTACTTGTATGTAGTGGGAAACTTGCTGGTTTACCTCTGTTAATGTTGGAAGGGTGTTTACTAACCAATGATTGAGAATGCACCTTTTAGCTATCAGTAGCGTTATGTGGGTAATAGGTCTGAAATATAACATTGATTCATAGTCCCGCTTGCTGGAGCTGGGTGCATTGCATAACATTGACATTGGTGTGCTTGGTACCAGATCTCCATATGTATTTTGCAAAAATGTCTCGATGCCCATCCAATACTCCTGAACTCTAGGCCTGCTCCTTGTAGTGTGCACTTAAGGAAGCAGGTTATCCTCTCTGGTCTCATGGGGTTGGGGAGGAAATTGAATGCATATATGGCTGAGTGTCGTAGTTTAAAGTGTGTTTCCCTTCAACGTTCACTTAATATCCATCGTTTTACCAGATTCCAACCATGCATAAGTCGCTCAGTGAAGTCTTTTACCAGTAGAGGAATGACAGTTTTGGGTGTGTGGATTCACCTCTCTGGCATAGGATCTGGTACAGGTCCGAAATTGACTTTTTAAAGCCCTTGTCATGTAATATACAGCTAAATGTATTGTCTTCCATTTCTCTAGCTAAGTTTGCAAAGCGCTTGACTACAAACAATGTAATCTGCATATATGAAAATTCCTGTTTTGGTGGCAAGTTATATTGTTGTGTAATTTCCTCCAATGTTAGGAAACTGAGTCTCGGCTCAGTGCTATGTATTAACTGTCCTAGTGCTGCTATCCCCTGTCTTTTCCATGTACTAAAAAGTTTGCTGGAAATACCTGCCTGGAATTCCATGTGTTGCCATAGGGGCAAATGTTTAGAATCCAAATGTGAAAGATTAAATAAACTTTTTCCCCACCTTCTTCCACGATACTGCCGTGTCCTTGAGAAGGATTGATTATTTTGCCGTGGGGGGGGGGGGGGGGGAGGGGGGGGCAGGAGGGAGCATTTTTGCAAATGCTGCATGGAGGATCTCTGCTAAATTATATGGCCTCAGTGTTGCTTCGTCTAAACTGGTATTAGAAAAGTGCTCAGTTTGCTGCAGCCAGTCTCTCAAGTGCCTGCAGAGAGATGTAATTTCTCTATCTGCATCTAAAGGCTATGTTCACACACATTCTAATATTCTGTTGACATTGCATTTACACAATGATTACAAAAATGCAATGTTACACGCATTGGTAAACACGCATGCAATGTAAACGGAAACGCAAGCGCTGTGTAAAAGTAAGTTCAAACGAGACATCAACTCATACACCACATAAGCGTAACCATGATGCTAACCAGACATAAATGCAAATGGAATGTAAATGTGTATGTGTGCCGTAAGCGCAAGTACCGTTTACATAAGCCAAAAAACAAAGGCGATTGCTATGTAAGCTTAAACATGGCGCAAATTCAACATAAACAGAAAATCTGTAAACGCACCTCAAACACTGCATGCACGTAAAAACGTGCTACAAATGGTGCGTACGCATAAACGCAAACATAAATGTGAGACAAGTGGCCCGTAGACGAAAGTGTGCTGCAAATGCAGCGAATCGCAACCTTGACACAAGCGGCACGTAAGAATAACCATAATGCAAACACTGTAAGTGTAAACGTAACATAATTGCCGCGGAAACGTAATTGCAGCATAAGCGAAAACGTCACGCAAACGGCACGTAAGCATAAACATGGCGCAACTGTTGCATAAGTGTTAATGGGCTGCAAATGCTCATAGGCGCAAATGTGACGTAAACGGGAGCTAAACACAGAGTAAGCGTAAATGGGACGCAAATACTGCGTAAGCATAACCCTGTCACAAATGCAGAATAAGCGTAACCCTATCACAAATGCAGAATAAGCGTAACCCTATCACAAATGCAGAATAAGCGTAACCGTGACTCAAATGCCGCGCAATCTCAACTGGCGCAAACGCTGCGTAATAGCAACTGGCGCAAACTGTGCGTATTCGCAACTGGCGCAAACTGCGTAATCGTAAACGGGACGCAAAAACAGAGTAAGCGTAAATGGGCCGCAAATGCCGCATAAGCCTAACCCTGTCACAAATGCGGAATAAGCGTAACCGTGATGCACACGCTGCATAACCGTGACTTAAATGTCGTGTAAGCATAACCGTAGTGCAAACGCCGTGTAATCGTAACTGGCGCAAACGGCGCGTAATCGCAACGGGTGCAAACGGCGCGTAATAGTAACTGGTGCAAACGGCGCGTAATAGTAACTGGTGCAAACGCCACATAATTGGAACTGCAGCAAACGCCGCGCAATCATAACTGCCGCACACTCTGTGTAACCATTACTGGAGCAAACACCGCATAATCATTTCAGTATAACATCAACAGTATATTAGATGAACATAGAAAAACTCACAGATCAATATTCATAATCGTTTCTCTGACTCTGCCTGCCACTGATTGGACAGTATGAGAGAAGATTAGCATAACACACACCTCCAGCCCCAGCTCCTCCTCTCTGACCAAACACTGATTACAATGGTCAGAACCTCGGAATGATATCTCCGCAACCGGGGGGGGGGGCTGGAAGGAAAATTCCAAGTGCGCCTGAATCTGTGTAGCCGCCCCTACAGGATGGTATTATAATCTCTACATGTGTGAGGTGGTGAAAGGTCCTCTTAAATGTCTCTTGCCCTGCTATAGACACCTCACAAAGGCCTTATGCAGTCGTGTAATGTCACAGCCCTTAAGAAGCAGAGGGAGGATTTGTAAAGGATAAAATAGTTTGGAGATGCTCATCAGTTTTATTAAATGTACTCGCCCCATCAGATTTAGTGGTAGATCTTCCCAGCTCGCTGATTATTTTCCTGATCAGGGGGCCAGGTATTTAAAGAGGACCTTTCACCACATCCACATGTGTAGATTAGCATACAATTCTGTGGGAGCTGTTACACAGATTCAGGGGCACCTTGAATTTCCCTTCTATCCCCTACTGTTGCGGAGATATCATTCCCAGTTTCCGACCATTATAATTTGTGTTTGGTCAGAGAGGAGGAGCTTAGGCTGGAGCTGGAGGTGTGTGTTATGCTAATCTTCTCTCATACTGTCCAATCAGTGGACGACAATTTTAGAGAAGCTATTATGAATATTGAGCTGTGATTTTTTTCTATGTTCATCTAAAGGCTGTGCTCACACACATTCCGCTAATATTCTGTTGACATTGAGGCAGATTTATCAAATAAAATTTTCATGAGCACTGTTAAATGAAATCCGAGCTGTGATTGGTTGCCGTGGGCAACTAGAAATATTCTGACTTTCAGACAGCTTGATAAATCTGCCCCATTTACATAATTACAACGTTTCGAAATTGAGTGCACTTTGAGAGTACATTCTGTTTACATCACAAATGAGTTGTGAGAACAAATATGATGTTACCACAAACGCAATGTAAATGCAAACATACATGGCATCTGCATTGAGTTTATGTGGTGTTTACATTTAATTTAAGCTTATGTGGTGTTTGCGTGTGCCGCGTTTGCATCACATTGATGCTTGTGGTGTTTGCATTGCGTTTGCGCTTACATGGTGTCTGCGCTGTATGTATGTTTGGTTTATAATCCTTGATCCGGTGATAGATGTCCTTTAAATAATTCTATGCATAGTCCACTGAATTCTCGCCTCCTTTTGGTGTATTCTCCCGATTAGTCAGAGAATAGTAAGATCTTGGCCCCCTCTATCTTAAGCTCCATTTTGTGACTGATGACATTGAGTTTTATTAAATTCATATTCCTGGAATACCCCTTTAATATCCTATCCCCCACACATGACACCAACTGATCAACTGTAGTTATCCTAAAATCTCTGTTAAATCTGTCCAGGTTCCTCAAGATGGAGTGTTTGCTAAATAAAGTATCAGAGTACATGTGCCATAGTATATGGAGAGGAGACGTTAGGAGAACACTAGTGAGAGTAAAATAAGACAAAGAAACATGGTTTTACATGCCCTGTGCTGTATGGAAATTGTGGCCCCCTAGTTATAAAAGTACACATTAAAAAAACAATTGTGCTTCTTAGTTACAAACAATCTGTGCTGCGTCTCATAAGCAGATTTACAGTAATAGTAGTTTTGTGTAATGCTCTTATATAGGCAGGATGAGTAATTTGCATTAACCATGTATATACTGTAGTACCGTGTTGTTTCATAGTGGTAGTTACAGACATTACCTATATATGCGGGAGAAGAGCAGTACTGGGCAGTGGGCCATGAGTTCCAGTCAATCACCAAAAACGTTGATATTATAATCCACTATTGATTCCCCCTTTACAGATTTGGGACACTAAACTACCCATAGGTATTAGTCTTTGTTGTTGTGCACATGGAAAGTGCTTACCATTGAATATCCTATAATCTGCTCTTACATTTCAGGATTTTTACACGTTTTGTCAAATAGAGGTGAAACAAAGACAACCATTCGCCTATGCTAAACTCTTGTGGGCAAATAGTTGCCATGTGTGCAGAAATACATTCACTGCTATTCTCCCACCATACAATGTCATTGACAATTGACAGTGGGCCAGGGGAAAATCTCCTTAGTGTTCAGGAACAAGTATCCAGACATACACTCACCGGCCACTTTATTAGGTACACCTGTCCAACTGCTCGTTAACACTTAATTTCTAATCAGCCAATCACATGGCGGCAGCTCAGTACATTTAGTCATGTAGACATGGTCAAGACAATCTCCTGCAGTTCAAACCAAGCATCAGTATGGGGAAGAAAGGTGATTTGAGTGCCTTTGAACGTGGCATGGTTGTTGGTGCCAGAACGGCTGGTCTGAGTATTTCAGAAACTGCTGATCTACTGGGATTTTCACATATACACTGGGGCAGGGGCTGGCAGGCTATATACACTGGGGCAGGGCCTGGCTGGCTATATACTGGGGAGAGTGTGACCAATGCATTTCCCACCCTCGGCTTATACTCGAGTCAATAGGTTTTCCCAGTATTTTGTGGTAAAATTAGGGGCCTCGGCTTATACTCGGGTCGGCTTATACTCGAGTATATACGGTAAATAAAAATATAAAATATATATTAAAATAAAAAAATTAAATAAATATAATATTAATAATTAAAAAAAAAGAAGAAGAGAAAGAAAGAAAGAATCAGACAAACAACAGTCTTTGGACGCTTTATTGACATGATTAAAAAACATGTGCTTTTGGCTTTGTAGATCATCCAGGTTTATCACGTGGAAGAGTCTGACATCTTACGTTATACATTTTATTGCGAGAGTTGGTTTTTTTTTCATATTGGACATTGAATTCTCACAAGAAACAACGTATAGCGACATTTTGTATTGATGCAGCGAACGGTTGTTCCGTCACGTAAAAATAGGTTTTCACTTTTGTTGGAAAAAGGTAGCACGGTTGAGTCAATTAAAAAAAGATTCCTATTGGAGATTCTGTACATGTACAAACACATAGACAATCACATATATAGTTATATATACGTCATATAAACATGGCCCTGCAGGAGACACAGTTAAATTTTGGCCTTGAGGGTCATTGATTTGCCTTCGGCAAAACTATTCTTCTGGGTTCATAAAAAAAAACAACAAACTCCTGTTCCTACACCGGCCGCAGAACGAAAACTGCATCATCCAAAACATAATAGTCATTGTACATGTCACCTTCACATAAATAGGGGAGTCTGGTAAACGCCTCGACAACAAACCCTGCTTCCTGGAAGACGGCCGCCAGGCTGTTCACTTGTTCTTCCCATATGGTCCCGTTTACTTCCATGATTTCTGATGGCTTCTCCCATTTTCCTCCTATAACCATAATAGAAAATAGATATAAATAGGAATAGAAAATAAATATAAAATAGAAATGATTACGATTATGCACCAAGTTAAAAAGGGGAACCTGATACTTTGAAGATAGTGTCCTATATGCAGGCAGCATGTTATACAGCAGGAAGAGCTGAGTAGATTGTACATAGTGTCCTATATGGCATGGCATGAAATGTTTATAGAGCTAGGAGAAAGTGAGCAGAGGCCGGGCCCATGTACACATTCTTACTCGTGCCCCATCCGCTGGACTGCCTCGTTTCTAACATGCTGTTTGCAGACGTGGACATGTAACAAAAGTCCCGATCAGGCTCATTTGCTCTATAACATGCCCCCGCTGCCACCTCCAATACGCCCAGGATCGAGAACATATTGATTGAGAAGGGAGAGCTCGAACAGAATTTCCTCATTAGTGTCCGTGTCTTGCAGCACAAAAAAAGTCAAAAAAAACCCCAACTCACTTCTACACACAGGAAGTATAAAAGAAAAAAAAAACAAAAACCGTACAATCTAACCCTTCCGATCTCTCCTCTTCATTTTTGACGAGATCAAATAGAGAGGCGCCCATACACTTCTCGGCACGCCAGAGGGCAGAGGGCATGGCAGGCCCGTCGTACCAAACGGGCGTTGCAAGTTTATTTTTTTTAAACAACAAGGGCTGCAGGGCATTTCATTACAGGGACGGCTTGTGCAATGCATTTCCCCCTTAGCTTATACAAGAGATTTGCCGTATTTGTGGTAAATTATACGAATTAGTATTTGAGCCCATAGAAGAACGGAACATAATATTTGGACGGAATAAAATTCAGATGTTTCCTGTCAAGTTCTTGACACAGATTTTGCGACGCGCCAAGAGGGTATTGGGGTCCCAGTTTTCCATACAATCTTTTAGGTGTTTGAGCCTTCAGCCCCCTGAAAGATTTTCCTGTTGGTCAGGTATGAGAAATGACCTAGACCACTCCCCCACTCCTAGGAACCTGATGAAATTGCTTCATACGACTCACTTACTATGTTGCCCTCGGTGTTTTTAGTCTGACGTGGTCATACTTGAAGACAACCACGACCCATTCAATGGCCCTTACCGTACCCTCAATCAACGGTACAGTCGCCATGATTCACCCTTGCAGTATATACAACCCCGAAGTACGATGTTTTCCACCTCCATGCTTTATGTTTTGGATGATGGCGTTCTTAGGGGTTGTATCCTCATCCTTCTTCCTCCAAACCCGAAAGTGAGCTCATACGAAAAAGTTCTATTTGGGGCTAATTTGACCACCGACCTTCTCCCATGTCGTCTTTCTGGTCATCCAGAGAGCCAATTGGGAAACTTCCATATCGGCCATTACCTGGCATGTGCGGGTCATGAGCAGGGGGACCTTGCAGTTCTGCAGTATTTGTAATCCGGGTGGTGGGTGTAATATGTACTAACAGGAAGGTGCAAGGGAATCTATGCGTTTCTTCATTGTCTAGTATTATATCCTAACAGTTTGTCTATCTCACCAGTTTGCTGCCTACTTGTCCTGTAAGCCCCAAGTCAAGTCTTTGCAGGCCTACAAAATATGTATTGGTGGTTTAGACAGCTCTTGGTATTGCCCAATGTGGAGTAGGATTACAGTTCCGTGGGGACTGGTGTCTTGACTATCAAGTTAAAACAGTCAAGGTGACAAACAGGTAAACGAGTACCCGGGTAGGAGGGGCTACCAGGTTAATGAGGTGTGGAAGTAGAGCAGATTCTTAAAGAAAAGACCAACAAACAGAGTCATAAGTCTTGCTTGTTGGTTAGGGTGATCAAATACATCCAACTATTTTCATCAAAAATCAATATGTATATCTGGATTTAAAATCTTACAAATTCGATTTTCTGGAAGACTTCAGTTTGATTGTGAGTAGGATGTGGCGAAACAGCAGGAAGAGCTGAGTAGATTGTACATAGTGTCCTATATGCAGGCAGAATGTTATAGAGCAGGAAGAGCTGAGCAGAGAGGGCACCATGCACAATCTACTCTGCTCCTCCTGCTCTTTAACATGCTGTTTGCAGACAGGATACTGTACAGTCTGATCAGCTCATCTTGCTCTATAACATGCCACCTGCACAATACGCCCAATCTGCAGGAAGCATATGATTGAGAAGGAGTAGCTGAACAGATTTCTCATAGTGTCCTGTCTGCAGCCAGCATACTATACAGCA
Source organism: Engystomops pustulosus (assembly GCA_019512145.1). NCBI lineage: Eukaryota > Metazoa > Chordata > Amphibia > Anura > Leptodactylidae > Engystomops > Engystomops pustulosus. The sequence goes on from CM033648.1 coordinate 17,517,241, forward strand.
AGTGGAGCAGAACATATAGTGTATAGTATCCAATCTGTAGGTGGCAGAGCAGGAGAAGCAGAGTAGATTATACTTAATCTCCTGTCTGCAAGCAGCAGGGTATAGAGCCGGAGGGCTGAGTAGTGTGATATATACACAGTAGGGGAAATAATTATTTGATCTCAGATTTTGCTAGGTTTTCCCACCTACAAAGAATGGAGAGGTCTGTAATTTCTATTGTAAAAAATCCAGAAAATCTCATTGTATGATTTTTAAATAATTAATTTGCATTTTATTGCATGAATTACACTATATACTCGTTTATAAGCTGCACAAAAAAAGTGCAAAAAACCCAAACTCTACTTCTACACAAGTGTATTAAAAAGAAAAAAAAAAACGTACATACTCACCTTCCGATGCTCCTCTTCCTTCTTCTTGAGAGATCAAATAGAGAGGTGCCCATGCCCTCTGCACGCCGGCGTACCAAAAGGCAGGTGTGCAAGTTTAATTTTTTTAAACAACGAGAGGCTGCAGGGCATTTTATTACAGGGGACGGCTGTGATCAATGCATTTCCCACCCTAGGCTTATACAATGAGTTTGCCAGTTATTTGTGGTAAAATTTTACGATTAGTATTTGAGCCCATAGAAAAACGGAACATAATATTTGGCAAGGAATAAAATTCAGATGTTTCCTGTAATTCTTGACACAGTTTGCAGACGCTGCAAGAGGGATTTTGGCCCAGTTTTCCATACAGATCTTTTAGGTTTTGAGGCTTCAGCCCCCCTGAAAAGATTTCTGATTGGGTTCAGGTCTGGAGAAAGGCTAGATTCCCCCCCCCCCCTCAGGACCTTGAAATGCTTCATACAGACTCACTTCTTAGTTGCCCTGGCTGTGTGTTTTTAGTCATGGTCATACTTGAAGACACAACCACGACCCATCTTCAATGCCCTTACCGTACCCTTCAATACGGTACAGTCGCCATGTCCCCTTTGCAGATAACCAACCCCTGAAGTACGATGTTTCCACCTCCATGCTTTATGTTTGGGATGGCGTTCTTAGGGTTGTACTCATCCTTCTTCCTCCAAACCCAGAAAGTGGAGTTCACACTAAAAAGTTCTGTTTTGGGCTCATTTGACCACACGACCTTCTCCCATGTTTTTTTATCTGGATCATCCAGAGAGCCATTGGGGAAGCTTCATACTGGCCTTGACACCTGGACATGTGCGGGTATGAGCAGGGGGACCTTGCAAGTTCTGCAGGATTTTAATTCAGAATGGTGTAATATGTTACTAACAGGGAATCTAGCATTTCTTCCATTGTCTAGTAATTATATCCTAACAGTTGTCATCTCACCAAGCTGCTGCCTATTGTCCTGTAGCCCAATCAAGTCTTGTGCAGGTCTACAAATATGTATCTGGTGGTCTTAGACAGCTCTTTGGTATTGCCCAATGTGGAGAGGTTACAGTGTGTGGACTGTTGTCTTGTATACAAGTTCAAACAGATACAATGGACACAGGTAACGAGTACCGGGTAGGAGGAGCTACAGGTAATGAGTGTGGAGTAGGAGGAGATTCTTAAAGAAAAACCAACAGCACAGAGTCATAATTCTTGCTTGTTGGTAGGGGGATCAAATACTTATTTCATGGAATAAAATGCTAATTATTTAAAAATCTTACAAATTAGATTTTCTGGATTTTTTAAGATTCAGTCCCTCACAGTTGAAGTGTACATACACCGAAAATTACAGACCTCTCCATTCATTGCAGGTGGGACCTATCTGCATGGGATGTAATACTTATTTCCCCCACTGTGTAAGAGTTTGGTGTAATAGGGATGTGACACAGAGCTGCATTAAAGGTTGGTACATAAAATGACACTGCTGGGACTAGGGGACAATCTGTGTATTTGGCAATTGGCACAGTGATAGAAAATAAAGGGTCATCATTTTTTACTTAATCTTGTAAATTTTACATCCATTTGATAAACTCTGCTCCGATGTACCCAATGAGCAGATATAGACAGTCCATACTATAAGTCCAGTATGTGTAATTCCAAAGTTTGTTCCACAGACGTGGTTTCCTAAATTGTTAATGATCAGTTTTGGCGCAGTAGGTCTAATGAGTTGTCCCGTGAAAATAAGGATATTATAGGGCAGTGATAGCGAACCTTTTGGAGACCGAGTGCCCAAACTACAACTAAAATCCACTTATTTACCGTGAAGTGCCAACATGGCATTTTAAGCAGTAACTTATTGCTATGTGTTCTTCCACATCTTTCAATTGTATCAGCCCCCGAGGCCACCAATACAGTTTAAAGAAGGAGAGCAAATTCAGACTCTCGTTGTAGCTTCTCTCCAGGGTCTCTGTGTACAGGAAGAATGATAGGTCCAGCAGGGGGACCTCCAAAGATATTGCAGTTCTGTCAAAACCTTTTCACTTTTATCACAGTTCCAAACAGACAATGAAGTGTAGCTTTAAAACAGTGCGGAGAGCAGCATCTCTTAAGTTGCTTGGGACTGCAGTAAGATTTGGTCCTATTTGGTGAACTCTGTACTGGAGTGTTGGCCTGAGTGTCCACAGAAATGGCTCTGAGTGCCACCTCTGGCACCCGTGCCATAGGGAATGACATAAAATGACAAAATGTGTAACCAGGAAGTGACCCAACAGGGAGATGATGTCCGTCGTAGACTGCGCTCAGGGTTCAGTTCCCCTTTCAGAATGAACGGAGACAAGACATGGACACAAACAGCTTAGGAGGACGTGTGTTACTCCAGTTCATCCTGACATATTGTCTGTGCGGTAAGTGGAATATGTGCCATTATCTATACAGGATCTTATGCTCTGAATCACTAACTACGAGGCAATTCCAACACAAGACGTGTGTCATGCAGAAAATTCATAGATGGAGGGGGGGGATTTGTCACCCTAAAGGGCAGCAATGAAGTAGTATAGGAGGAGAGGTTGGACAATATATCTAACTAAACCCTCCAGGGGGTAAAGTGTGCAAGTAACATCTAGGACAAAGTTTTGCTACAAGCAGATGGAGTTTTAGAAATCTCACCCCCATGTGTCTGCCTTGTCTGAACAAACGCAAGGAGGGACCATGCAGATTTATAGCAGGAATCTGCTTTGTATAAGGGCTCACGTCTGCTTTCTAGGGTATGAGAAGAACTTTACAAGAGACACTTCCTCTTCCATTCCAGTGCAACTCTGAAAGAGTTTTGAGAAAATGCATTTGTCTGCAGAAAGTGAATCACAAAGCAGGAGGAGCATATAGTGTCCCATCTGCAGGCAGCATGTTATAGAGCAGGTGGAGCTAAACGTATTTGCTCATATGTTCGCCATATCTGCAGGCGCAGCATGTTTTTAGAGCAGGTGACTAACATATTGTACATAGTGTTCCCTCTGCCAGCCGCTACTACGGTATAGAGGTCACAAGTCTGGTCACGGAGCCTACAACAGATCTCTAACAACTGTGTACCCCACGTACGCAGGCAGGCATGTTATAGAGGCTCGGGGGGTGGACCACTAACAACCAATACACTTTGTTATATTAGTGGCCACATCTGCAACAGCTCAGCCAACACGTTATAGAGCCGGTGGAGGTCTAAACAGTATTGTAGCATAGTGGCCACACCGATCTCAGGCAGCTGTTCTAGAGCAGGGGTGGATGCTAAAACTAGTTTTGTTTAACAGTAGGGCCTCATCTGGCAGGGCAGCAGACGTCGTCGGAGCAGGTGGAGCGCCTGAACATCTATTGTACATAGTGTCGCCAGGTGCCAGCGCACACGTTACTAATGTCAGAGCTGGGACGAAGCTAAACAATATCATGTACAATAGTTGGTCCCATCTGCAAGGCAGCCCATGTTAATAGAGCATGGGTTGTGAGCTAAACTATGAGGTGTACATGAGTGTCCCATCTGCAGTTTCTGCAGGCCCCGTGTACAATATGGTGAGCAGTTGGAGGCTTACACAAAGTGATTGGCGGTAGACATTAGTTGTCCCTCCATCGTGCAGGGCAGCATGTTGTAGAGCACGGAGTAGCTGAGCAGATTGTGTATGCATAGGTGTCCGGTCTGCGAGGCAGCATGTTATTCCAAGTCACCAGGAGGATTCTGAGCAGACTATGGTACGATACAAGTCAGTCGCACGTCTGCAGTCTGCCACTGGCTCATTTTATACGTAGCTAGGAGAGCTGTATAAGCCGATTGTACATAGTTCGTCCTATGTCTGGGTGCGGTAGCATGTCTACTATGAGCAGTTCGAGGAGCTGAGCAGAATTTAGCATAGTTTCCCATCTGCAGGACAGCAAGGTTATAGATGCAGTGAGCTAAACAAGGTACATACTGTCCCATCTGCAGGCAGCACTGTTATGAGCATGAGGAGCTAGGCAGATTTTACTAGTGGTCCCCAACTGCATGCATCATGGTTATAGAGCCAACGTGCAGACTAACACAGGGTGTCTCATAGTGTCCCATCTGCAGGCAGCACGTTATAGAGCAGGTGGAGCTAAACATATTGTACATAGTGTCCCATCTGCAAGAACACTATAGGAGGGCAGGATCAGGGCAGAGATGTTGTATGATGTGGTATATAGTACGCACTGTATTGAGGAGTCTTGCGTCTTGCTGTATAAGATCCTAGGGCTGGCATGGTTATTGAAAACAGTAGAGTTCAATTACTAGATATATAATACTGACACTGCATCCCGGTTGTGCAAGAAAATCCCCAGAGAGTAAACTTCTGTTGACTCCACTAAGTATCAGTGACTGTAAACAGTCAGCATTTCTATGGGATGGAGACACTGACTACTAGAAAGTAGCCTTAATGTTGAGCCATAAAACAGACAATGAGGCACATGTATCATAGTTTTTCGGCTGCCAATTTTGGCCTACTTAATCATAGCAACGTATCTTACGTTTTTTCCCTATGTGATAAGTTGCCTGTTTAGTCTCACTTTTGCGTCTTATTGTATCGGGGTCTGTGACTTTTTAGTCCCAAATAGCAACTGCGAAAGTCAGTCTGGGTCTAGCACGCTCCGTTTTGCAACTTATTAGGCACAAGACTGGGACAATTTAAGAACCCAAAAGTAGCACAAGTTTAACAAACATCTGGGCTACAAAAATAAATATGGCTACTGTATTACACCCAAACTTTGGTGCGCTGTGCAATTCGGCACCTAAAAAGTCCCAAACTGCAAAGAGCACAATAGGAATGATACATGTCCCCCAATGTGTTTGCTTTCTAGGGGTCAGGAGTTGTACGGTGGACGTGAAGCAGGACGAGTTTTGTGAAGCGTTTCGGGATAATAAATCCGCCAATATATCATGTCAATATAAAGGCACAAACTGTCCTGGCCGAGAGAAGATCTTCTGGCTTCGATATTTAGAATCTACATATGAAGAAATAGACCCAACAAATATAAAGTTTGGTGTTAAGATTAATAATGGCCACGCCCTCCTGACCATTAATAACATAGATGTCCAGGACAGTGGAATATATATCTGTGTTGTAGTATTTCCAAAAAATCCTCATCTCACAGCAACAGGTGGAGGAACAATGGTAATAATACGAGGTAAGAGAACAGCAGCAACAAGCAAGACCAAATAATTTAAAGGGGTTGTCCACTTGGGCACGCAGGTCCAGAAGCTGTTATCACATGGTTCTGATTTCTCTCTGATAGTAATGGCTCATGCACCTGTGTGCAAAATGGTGGATAGATCCCAAATCCTCAAACAGGCCCATTAAAAATACTTATAGATACGGAGATGGATTTGTGGGTTCATGTTAGAATAATCCAGACTTTTTTAAAGTAGAAAAATATTGGCTGGACCTTTATAATTATGCTAATGAAGGGCTCTGGGGGCATTACTGGAGATACAGAATGCAGATAAAGATCCAGTTCCTACTTATGTATGTAACTGTGGGTATCTCTGGTTCTGTAGCTCACAGAACAACAAGCCTGATGTGATCTGAAAGATGAGATTTTGACCTTTAATGTGACATAGATGTGATTATAGAACTGAAGTTTATAGGTAAATGGCCGAGATCTCACATAAAAGAAGGTTCCCTTTAAGCAGCCAATTTACTACGTCATACACAATAAGCTTTTAAAGAAACGAACAGCTCCAAAGGCCACAACTAGTCTCAGAAGGTAATGGACGTCACAGAGGTCAACTCAGTCTATTGGGCTTCTGGAAAAGCCTCCTCCGTTAGAGCCGCTGGCGAGAATGATCCAAAACAATTCAAAACTATTGCATGTAAATAGCGGGAAAACCAGTCCAAATAGCTGAACTGGACATAAATTGTCCCATCTAATTTGTATAGAGGTCCGCCGACTTTCCCCAAAAGCAGATGTAAAGAATTGGTGTATTTGGGAAGTTGCTTTTCACGGTATCTGCTGCATAAGGTGCAAGCGGCAGGGTTGAGGCATTGCATATAGTGATTATTTTGGAGCTATGATATATGTAGCATTAAAGGGGTTGTCCGGAGGTTGGAAAACATGGCTCCTTGTTCCAAAAGCAGCGCTGCAGCAGATACTGGCTTGTGCCGGTATTGCAGCTCAGCTGTATAGAAATCAATGGAGAGCAGTTGCAATACCATTCACTACTGATGGCGCACTTTTAGGAAGAAATCAGTCATGGTTTTCAGCCTCTAGATAACCCCTTTAAGTGGTGTCTGACATATATACAGGGAGTTAATCCTTACTAACCAGCATCTTTTTTCCATTACAGACAAACCTGAGGTGATAGTGACGCCCACCAATACCGCTTTAATAGTCCTGTGTACACTGCTGCTTATATATTGTGTAGCCGTGTTTTCTTATTACTCCTTTAAGGTGAGTCCCCAAGTAAAACTATGTCACACTACTGATTTTTCTTTCAAAGCAAATGATTAATTAATAATATATTATGTCCAAGTCAAAATGGAAACTCTGGGACTTCATTAGAGCCAAGCCTGGCGTCAGAGCAGAAGCAAATGTAAGTAAATTCTGAGTTTTCTGTATGTAGCCATGTAGTCACCATTGCATGAGCTAATGTGCAACACGTTTCTTCCTTCCCATAGAGAAGGCCAAGAAGTGTGTTTCAGGCAATCGCAGCAGAATACCATAAGAGATACGATCCGAAAATCAGACAAGTAAGGGAATAAGTTGCTGCATCTTGTTACATCTTATGCAGGCTGTACACGGTTGGGACAGTCTATCCCGCCTCCCAATGCACATGCACTCTTGGCTGGGCTGCTGCCGATATCAGATCAAAAGGGCCTTATTAGAGGATCAGCCAAAATCAAGTAAAATTAGCAGGTGCAAACAATACGCATCTACAAAGTTACACTAAAACTTCACTAATATACAGTTTTATTATGCTCTCAGACAACCCCTTTAAGCATCGCTTCCCAATTATTCTATTGTCTACAGCCCCCTTCAAGGCACATTCAGCCTACTTTCCACAAGATTTCCCATTGACAACATAGCTCCCTGCTGAGGGGATTCAGCAAGTCAGACTCTCGCTTCTCAATACTATGAAGATCTTTTAACTACCTGACCAATAGTTTCCTCCTAACACTAACTATCCTACACTTTCTTGACAGAACCAGGACATAGAGGACGACAGAATCTACCAGAACACGCAGCATTTGCCTCAGACACGTTGATGTGTCCACAGGAGCCGGAAGGCGATGATGAAAATATGTAAAAAAAAATTTTTAAATATTTTAGTTATAAAACTTCACAGATCCCTGCTCTGTGTTTGTGACTTCATGATCTGGATGCATGAGAAATCAGTTCCAGATCAAAAATCCTGTGTCTGTGGGGAAAGGATATAGCATCCAAAATAAATCAAGGAATTTTTCGGATAGTACTTTCCAAAAAAAAAATGGACCAATACTGAATGTGATTCGGGTTAATCACTTATAAATCACTCCAAAATGCCACCCTGGCAGATAAAAGGGTTGGTATCTTCCAAGGTGACATTTTTGGTGTGGGGTGAGGGTCACACATGTGTGATAATCAGGGATAGCTTTCCTCTGGCTGGGTAGAGAAACTAATGTCAGGACCGGCCCATGTGTTGGCCTCCTGTGTACGTGATAAATGTATGAGAATACGGTCACCGGTACAATAACAGAACAGCTTCCTTCATCTGGCATCTTGTTAGGTCACTTACCATTTTCCACATAGGGGTGAAATGGCAGGACCAAGGCTAATATAACCCGACCTCGTGTTGGCTCAAGGACACTTCTCATTTCCTTCAGTAAGGTCACGGGCTGGTGGCAGCGATCGAGGAGGTTTAAGCAGCTAATAACATCGTACTGGAAGCCAGTGCTCTGCCATTCATCAATGTTCAGTACTCTAAAATGAAGAAAAGAGGATCTCATTGCAGGCAACAGGTGTAACATTATTACAGATGGTTTCATATTGTTTGTTGGAGGTATCCACCTACATGTAATATTAAAGCGATCAGAGATTGCATTAACCTCTTCACAAGTGGCATAGACACTTCCACAGGCAGTATTACTCTTTGAAAAACGTCCTGCGCTGACTTTTCACTGTGATGGGGGAAGGGGGGCAGTTCTGCCATATCCTGACAGCTCGGCACAAACACAGCCGCTGCTTAGGAGACTGAAGAGCTGTGGAGGTATTATGGAGGCACACCCTGTTTTGTATGCGAGTCCGAGGTCCGGAGCAGTGCAGCACCCTGACACAGCCCCCTCCCTGATCTGGACTATAGTTGTTGCACATATGAAGGGCTGGTGGTTGTACCAGAGTAAAACAGGACCACAGATCAACCAGGGAACTGACATCCATAGTAAGTAATCACATCAATGATCTGCAGCAGACTGCTGCTCAGGAAGGGTTATATATGGAGGTGCATATATCATGTATATAAAGTAAAAATTTTGGAAAATCTACCCTCTGTCCAGGTACATCTTAAGTTGTACCAACATTAGGAGTTCTGAACCGAACATCTATATACATTAGTGGCTACTTTCTCTCAGTCAATTTCTGAGACCATATGGATTTTTAGAATAATAATAATCCCTTTATTTATATAGTGCACACAGATTACGCAGCACTGCACAGAGCTTCCCAAATCCTTGCCAAGTCCATGAAGGATATGGATCCATATGGGTATGGTGGTGTACACACCTGGGAAAACATAGAAAGAAGCAGCAATTTGCCAGATTGGCCACCAATCAGTCATTATGTGCGGGTCGCGTGCCCAAACCAGAACATGGCTGTCAAGTAGTTCGCTCTAGTGGCCAGAGTCCGCCATAGTCTGGTCTACATGACCTTCGTCACCAGCCATGCGTGGGCCATGGTCTGGACAGGGGGAGTTTGGGGCGTCATATAGCAGGGTGCACATTCATTCTTCATCAAACTGGACAAGGAAAGCCTCATACACATTAATGTGGGGAAACATACCTGTACTTTTTCTTCTGAAGTTGCCAGATCATTGTCTGGGACATCTCTGTAACATAAATCTCTTCGAAATGTGGACTCATAACCTTTGTCACTTCACCATCTCCGGCTCCAAGATCCAATAGTCTGTGAGATTTCCAATCGGGACCGACTTTGAGAAGACTCTGGAACTGCTCCGGGGAAAAGACAAACATGGACCCTCTCCCAAGGAGCCTGAGGACAGAGGGAAGATGTCCAGACATGTTGTTATAGCTTCCATCATGTCAATCTAATATAATATATGTATTCACAAGGCATCCATAGCAGAAGCTATTCAGCCATCTTCAACAAGGGAAAAACTAGAAGTTTTTAATGGGAGAGAATTAAAAAAAAAAAAAAAAAAATGTAAAAAGGATAGGAAATCATTGCCGAGGTCTGACTGCTTAGATTATGGGCTCATGCACACCATCATTGTTTTGGGCCGTGTGATAGACAACTAAACAGCGGCTTTCTCTTGTCCCAATAGTCAGACCTCATTTGCTTCAATAGGAGGGAGATACTGATCCGGAAAGTCATTCATGAAGGTTAAAGCCTGAGAATGTACTGATTTCCTGGTATATGGGGGAGCAATGGGTCAGTCCTCCAGGAATCTGTCTCTGGATATTACCCAATTGAACTACTAGACCCCCTCATGCAGGGTATGAAATATACTTTCTAGAATTGTGAAATCTCAACCATTTACCTACTAAAAAATCTCCTCCAAAGTCATGTGAAAAAGAGCATATTTGCCAAAGAGGAGTCAAGTTAAGTAGCTAATCACAGAACCACAAGCCTGATGCGTTCTGAAAGATGACACTCTTATCTTTAGCATGACACCAAATAAGAACTATAGTAGCAAACAAAGTGGCGTCTGAAGTGACACTCCCCCAGCAACCGTCAAAAGGGACTCATTCCAGGAAAAATATTTTCTTCTACACTAATTTTCACATGACTTTGGAGGAGATTTTTTTTATAGATTAACAATCAATTGTTACATAAAAGAGGTAATTCAAAAAATGACATTTCATCCCCCACCTGAGGGGACTAGTAATTTAATGGGGTAAAAATCTGGTGACAGATACCCTTTGACCATCAGGCTACATTCACAGCTGTCTTTGGTTCCCCTTATTTCTTATATTAATAACTTGCATAATGTGTAACAGTCCATTGAAGTCTATGGGGAATGGAAAGCTTTCCTTTCACCTTGTCTTTTTTCAGTTTTGCTCTCCTAAAAAGTATGAACCTCTACTAGAGATTATCTGATGATCAAAGAGGTAAAATGACTTCTCTAAACACCCATCATCACATACAAGCTGACTGGTCATTCCCATATGTACAGATCATTGTGGACAATTATAAAACTAGGCACTGGAGTCCCTCTGGATGGAGGTCACGTAACTTACCCATTAATGGAGGTTCTGGACATAAACATGCTGAAGACGGAGGACATGAAGGAGTGATAGAGCTGTATGGACAACCATCCGGACTTCTCAATGCTCCTGTTCAGGAAGGTCTGTGTTCCTTGGTCCAGGAAACTCTGGATAAATATTGGTTGTAGCTCTTCACTTAATTTCTCTTTGTCGCATAAATACCACTGTAAAAAAAGGATGGGGGCGGTCAGGAGGGTTTAACCCAAATACATTTCTAGTAAAACTTTCATTTGTATAGGAAATGGCTTTCAGCTGAGGTTTCCTAAACAGCGGAAACAAAAGGTGCACATTGGAGACCTATGGATACACCTGACAGTGTGCACAGGAGCTTACAGATACCTAGGGCTGAATGGTCAACTGTCTATCAGCCCATATACCATAAGCATATACATTATCATCAGCCAATCACATCAGCACAAACCTCTGTATAACATACATACTGCACCCTTCTCATTGCCGTGTGTTGTAAAGACAGGGGATTGCAATATCAATTATTATAGAATACCCATTGTAGATAACAGCCTGTATAGGAGCTTATTCAGATGTTGTTTTGCACCTATACACTATGGGGGATGAGCCTCATTTCCCACAATATATTCTGTAAGTTACTCTATGGAGCACATGTATTGCAAATTTTGGCCCAAATCTAAGGCTGCCCCTGAACAGGCATAGAAATCAGCTTGGAACAGATTGCAACTATCAGAGACTATTCTGAGATAGACGCCACATCAAGGAAAAAACAATAAGATACATCTGAGCAGCAGAAAAGCCCAAAAAAACAGACAGACAAAGCTGGACTTATGATACATGTGCCCCTATATGTTCATTTCTCATCATCTGGACCAATTGAAACATGGAAAAAAAACAGGAGATTTCAGTAATTTATTCTGATTGTGGGGAACCAAAGTAATTGGAAATGTAAAAGTGACATCACATGGATGATATCAACAATGTGGAAAAAAATTATACTAGAAAGAGCAATAACAGAGCATCGGACGGGACTCCAAGCATCACATTTATAAATGATACAAGGAGTCCCTGCTTCTCTTCGGATCATGATTACAGCTCGGTGCTGCTATTTAGCAGGGAATACTCATATTATATATCACTATGATGCTCATAGTCCGCCCTCTGCACTGTGGTCTTTCCATGAAACGCACCCATCATATTTTTTCACAGGCCTACGAAAGTAGTGATGCTGCTTACCACAACATGGTTATGCATAGTGAAAAGAAAAAGGAGAAACCTATTCACTTGTCTAAATAAACCCCCTTAAGGGAGCATCTGCTAGAGACCCCAAGCTGTGCATTGTGGGGGCTATTATTCCAGCACTACAGGAACAAATAAAAAAGATAATACAGCGAGATAGAGGCAGTCCCCGGGTTACGTACAGGATAGCTTCTGTAGGTTTGTTCTTAAGTTAGATTTGTAATGCAGTCGGAAACAATTATATTTTATAATTGTAAGCTCCAGACTTGGATTGTCATAATGAACCAGGAGATTATATAAAGCTTCATTACATGACACCTGTGATAACTGTTACAGCTGTTTATTGTAGCCTGAAAGGCTAAAGTACAGTAATTACCAAGCATACAGAGGTCGTTTGTAACTAGGGGTCGTATGTAAGTCGAATGTTCTTAATAGGGGGACCTCCTTATTCTCAATAATTTATAAAAAAACTAACATACGATAGTAAAAAGATGTTATAGATATGGAAACAACCATGTATC